>JBCAUI010513591.1:0-25139 GCA_038406195.1 Haplosyllis anthogorgicola | reverse complement strand
TTCAATACCGGTTATCGGATTTTTGCTTTCGATACCTAATTCGAAACGATATCCAATATATCTGTTCCAACACTAATCGAAAGCAGTGTCTTTTACTGTTTTGAATTTGGATATCAAACGGAAAAGTGCGCTTCCATTGAGTCTGCCACAATAATGGTACCAAAGCACAACTTCGCTTCTATTCATCGACAAAGTATCGGCAAATTAAAGATGGGCCCACTTTGATCAAATCTTGAATCCGCCCCTGAGATCCTTCTAAATATGTTAGAAATTTAAACATTAAATCTAAACATTTTTAGAAGCTTCCCATTGAAAGTGAAATTATGAGATGTTTGTGTTTGTCCTATTTTTGATTTACGTAAATTACAATTCATGTGTCGGTGATTGTACCATCGCCTAAAGGGATGCACATGCACCAGTGTTACTTTTTAGTAGAGGTGTAAATCAAATTTCAAGTCAATACCGGTTATTGGTTGATCAAAACAACAAATAATCGATATATATCAGAACTTTGACATTTTCACAGAGAACATGCAAAAAGTGCAATTTCAAACTTTTTATCAAGTTGGCGTAAGTTAGAAAACAGATCATAGGCGAAGTTATGTCATCACTTCAAGTAAAAATTTGTATTTTATTTTGTATTGTATTTTATTTTGTATTGTAAGTCTCTAAAATCATTGGTACATCAATGGTGACTGTCATAATTTTCAAATGTCATAAAGTGATTTAAAAACTGTTGTATATATAAATACAAAATTTTTAGTTTCCGATATATGCCGGTATTTACTTTTGATATCGGTTATCGGATTTTTCCTTCTGAAACCTATTTCGAAACGATATTCAATATATCTGTTCTTTCATATTGGGTCAAACCAACGAATCAAAACAATCGAAGTTTTTCATGTTTTGTTCGTTTGCCTCAGTAGACATATTCACCCATTTTTCTTGCCTAACTAGCCTAAATATCATGCCTATTTAGGTGAAAAAAATAAGAAAACCTTAATTGATTAATGACAAATGATTATTCTCGTTAAGATTTTTAATTAGAGTTCACTGGCCAACACAGAATTACAGATTTACAATGAGACAGTCGTAGGGCCACATGTCTACAGAATTGACTCCCAAAATCTACTGTGCCCACCTTACTGTTGACCCCACCACCAAATTATTAATGTAATAACTACAGTGGGACCTGTTTTGAACGACACCTGTTTTGAGCGACATCTTGTCTTTTACGAAACTTTTCCCACAGAAGTAACATGATTTAGACTAGTTTAAATGTCCCTGCTTTGAGCGACATCCTGCCTTTTACGACACTTTTGGATTGGAAAAGTTTGGTGTCGCTCAAAACAGGTTCCACTGTAGTTCTTAAATATTATTTTATCTGCAATTTCGGCATAATTAACAATGTGAAAGGTAAATTGATACTCTGTTGTAGATGCAGTTTTGTAGTACAGTTTCTGTCCCGTGTACAAATCCTTATGCCTTTCGCCCTTGCGTCATATATTCTTGTGAATTGTAATCCAAAAGATCTCTTGAAAATTGGAGACAAAATTCTTGTCACTGCAGGGGCGTACTCACCAAAAGCAATTATTTCCAGGTTATTTTGGTTTTTGTTGAGCTTGATTTAAGTTGTTGATCTTATTTTTGTTTCTGTAATAAATAAGGCTATTTTCACTGTAAGAAATAAGTAACGTTTATTAAAATTGCTGTAAAACTTAAATATTTATTACAAATACTAATTGCTTATTTTTCAACGTGAAGAATGTTCATTGTGTATAACAAATTGTTTCTGACAACAGATAAACGTACCAACAGACCTGGAGGGAAGCGAACTTATGGCTGAAAAGGTGGACCGACGAGAGTTTATTGACCTGCTGAAGCGCATGCTTACCCTGGACCAAGAGCGGCGCATCACACCAGGAGAAGCCCTCAACCATCATTTCATTACCATGGCACACCTTGTAGATTATGCACACAGTTCTTTGTAAGTGCTTTTGTTTCTTAAACTGTACATAAGGCAAATGCTAGAATATTTTGACAACATGAGTAATTATACGATTTCAAAGTATGATTCTGTCAAGGTTAAATGTATAATGAACATTCAGTTGATAACATAAGTGTCTAGATGTAACAGAAAATTATATGCACCTTGCAGAGTAAAACAAACCGTACAAGCCATGGAAATTTGCCGGCGACCGAAGGCCAATATCTACGACAACTTGAATCAACAAAGCATGGTGAACTTTCTACCGTCGTCGACGGCGGCAGGGAATATCACATTGACGTTCAACAACCATCTCAATTCTTTAACGAGTCAGGTGGGTATTTATATTGTGAAGCATTAAGCACTACGTGGGGATTTTCAAGAAAAGAATCATCTGTGCACTGCATCTGTGTCCTGTAAAATTTTAAATGCCAATTGTAAAAGGTGTATTCTACATCTGTAAATATTTGTATGGTTCCTTTAAAACCCCTGCACTTAAGTTTCAGAAGCACACTTCGTTAATAACTCCTACAACAGGGTTTGTATTGGTATCTGTCTTGCTGGCACTCGTAGTTTATGGAATTCTTTTGCTGGCAATGGTATTTTTTGTAACCACTCATTCATTGGACCAACTTTTGTTAAACTGTTTAACCTTTCACGTCTCTCTTGTTAAAATCTCCTTCTCTTTCCATTCATGTTCTGTGACAAACATTTTGGCCAGAACGGCTCATAAAAATCCTTGTAAAATAGCATCTTTTCTTACGTGTGGAAGAACTCTTTGACTTCTGGCTTTCAGTGTAACTTCCTTTCAATAACAGATCTCTTCTGGTAAATGATAGCGCCATTTACGCATGACCAAAGTTTATTAAATAAAACGGATTCGTTGAATTATGCAGCTGCACGCAGTTAATTTAATAAACGTTCAAGCTGCATGTTTGAGAGATTGTTACTCGAAGTCCTGTACAACTACTAAAATAATGTATCACATCAAACTTGATTCCTTAAAGCATTAGTTTGCATATAAAAGTCACATCGTTTTATTTAAATTTCATAGTACACTGTAATATCATCAATCCCATATCGTATCGTATCTATTTCTTGGTGGCGTATGAAAGTTTTGTGTGCTCGGTGTGTATGAAATCGAAGTACCAAGTTTTCTTTCATTTGCTAATTGATATTTTGCATTCAAAACTCTGGCCGTTAAATTTAACTGGTGCATTTGTACAAATGAATGTATAATGTAAAGGTGTGTTGGGCCCAATTTTCGAGAAAAAATAATTTTGAGGCAAATGAGAAGAAAAGGGAACACAAAGATATGTCCTCTCCGCTAAACGTAGAAAACCATTCTATGTACATGTATTTTATAGCCTCTGATACGATAATAGATAATGTAGTCTTCAACCACTTTCAAAACTAGTCGACAATAAAGTAGCTTTTGTTCGGTGTATTTTTGTCGCGAGAGGACAAGATCTAAAATTCCCTCGGAAAGAAAGGATGGTGTTTAGCATGAGTCTGGAGCGCCGAAGGAGGAGGAGAGGTGAGGTCTGGAGGTATGATTGAGTCTGTATTGTAGTATATTAAGTTGGGGTACTGTTTTCTCATCGCTCAGATGGGCGTGGTTTCCGCAGGCGGGGCCGCTAATGAGCCCGCGAGCGGGAGTGTGACCGTCGTCTACAACAACCACCTCAACTCCCTACTGACCCAGGTAAGAAGTGCATTGTAACAGTAGCTGGAGTTTTCCTCGTCACTCGTACGAACATTGTTATCAGCATTGTTGACAGGGGTTTACAACATAAATTGAATGAAAACTCCAGCTATATGATACAAGAAAGCATCTAAGAATGTTGACATAAACTGGGCCCTGAATTTTGGTGAAATTTAATTTAATTTCATTAAAACAGTCTGGAATTCGAGTAATTCCCCAGTTTATGTACGCATTACGTGACTACCAAACTCCCATAACACTGCTCATAACATCATGTGCCTTTATTTTATTTAACAGACGAAACCCACTAATATTCTAACGTTTCCTAATCAGGCCCCCAAACTGACGCTTTGCCAATGCCTCACTTCTCGGGTGTAAATGATTTCAGCCGTAGGTAGTTTGGTAGTCATATTTTATTTTTGTTTGGATGTGCTTTGCTGCTGGAAAAGCTGCAGATTGCAACTACTTCCATGTACGCGCATTTGTTACCTCGCCTCCGCTGTGACTAGATTGCTGAACATTACACATACCTCATCATCTTTAGTTTTTGCTGCTTTGTTTAACTACAATTGCAAACAGCATTTTTATTTCAGTTTTTCATGCACACAATACCTGAGCTTGATTTCTACCTTCAAATGTAATAATTCTATCTGTAGGAACCAGGAATGAAACTACCTATTCCACCTGAATTAGTAAACATCGTAAGATTTTTAAATTAATGTAATTCTGTCTTTCCTGGTTCCTTGTTTCAGATCTGAATTTTATGTGAATGCAACTATTTTAACACAAAATACCGTGTCTCTTTCCAGATGCCAACAGGGTTATTAGCCAGTACGCAGCCAGCAGGGGCCTCCGAGTTATCCTACATTCAGCCACAGTTACAGTCGAGTGCCTACGTACCATATCAGTCGAACCGAACACTAACGCAGACTTTAACACAGGCAGCACAGCGGAGTAATGCGCAGTTTGCAGCCGTGGCTGCAGCAGCTCGACCACCAGATCCCTTCCAGCAGTCTCTGTGTATGTCCGCTTCCCTAGTTCTCCCCCGCCACAGTCTCCAAGGTAAACAGTGGGGTGGTGCCATCAATTTCCGGTGGCTGTTTTAATTCTACTTCTGTGGAGGCAGTTCTAAGATTGCCCACCACTGGATAATCAAGCGGTGGTACCTATGGTTCACTTGTCGATGTTACAAATCTCCTGGTTATCATTGTCACACTGATTAAAATTTTAGTGTTACTTTAAAACAACTACCAATATTTCTGTTTTCTGTTCAGTTGTCTCAAGTAGAATATACGAATAGTAAGCCTTTCGGTTAATTTCTGAAAACACTTAGTTGATGTTTTTGTGTTGGCATGATGTGTACTTAAAAATTGAAACCCTTTCAACATGATTTATTGCTAAATTAAGTTTCTTATCTCGCTATAAATATTCACTGTTAATTGTTATTCTAATAGAATTTAAGTGTTATAATTTGAGTTGTTATTTTTGGCATGATAACATGTTCTACCAGGAGATTTATATCAAAGACATTGAGCCATCAGTACCACAAACTTTTGCTTATATATTGCAGCTTACTTTTCAATACATTGTCAAGACTTGCAGTTAGAACACCCGATATGTTCAAGAAACGTAGACATAACTAAGTTTCTATGAAAACAACTTTGAGTTTACTTTCTTTAATTTCATAGGTGTAGAAATCGATTGTTTTAGTAGTTTCATGTATTAGTCTAAATTAGCAATGCACTGTATTTCTATACAAGTGCAATGGTCTTGACAGTGCATCAAAGTAAGTTGTGCTTTGGGTGATGTAAAGTCTATGCAGGAACCTGAACAAAGTCACAAGTTAATGAACCATCAGTTCAAAATTTCAAATGTATCTCAAGTTTAATACTTGAAAGCTTTTTGGAAAAGCGAAAATTCGAAGTGCAGTTACTGGTCAGGTTAGTGCATAGAATTTGTATAGTATACTAGTAATATTGTGGGAAGGAAGGTGAGTATGGGAGAGGAGACCGTACATGTTAATAAGATAGTTTCACTTTGTACTTTTGTCTAGAAATATGAGTGCTGATAAGAGTAACTGCATGTTGTGTGTTTGTCATAGTTGTACATAGAACTGTGTGAAAGTCAAGTAGTTGATGATCGTTAAAAATTCGAATTAAGAGGAATGTATGATATGGTTAAAAACAGGTTCATTTTATTTGGAATTAATAAAGTACATAATGCGGTAGTGAAAAGGAGTTTATTAACAGTTGATAAACCGTTAGAATTTAAATGTTATCAAGTCGTATCGTTGAATAACATTAAGCAAATGGTAGCTAAAATTCACGTTTCTGTCAGTTCATTAAAGAGCAATTGCTGTATGTGTACCATTACATATTTTTAGGCTTGCCATCACCATCCAAACATTATTCCTTGCGAGTGGATAATGCAGTTCCAATGGTGACGCAACCACCACAAGCATTGCAGTTGCAGCCGCAGTTAATAGCTCAGCAACAGGTTCCTACACAGCAGTTTGTTCCTGTCTCTGTCATGGAACAGAATGGACGTCAAATGCTAGTCACTGTAAGTTTTAGTCGAAAACTTATTTAAACTTTGTCAAAAAATAATAACATACATTGATATATTTTAATGCACACTACCAAAGTATTTATAGTAGTATTCTTGATCTGGTAGCTTGAGAATATTGACTGTATTATAATTTTTGTGTTGTAATTTTGTACAGAATGGTCCTATCACATCCTGGCCGTCGCAGCGTCAGGTACTGGTGCCGTCCTGGCAGCAGTTACCGAATGTGACGTCACAACGCCCTGTGCAACAACCGATGGTTGCCACAGAAACATTAACAACACAAGGCATGGCCGACTCGTGGCGCAGGTCTCTTATGGTAGACAATTTCGACCAGGGCTCGTCGATTTTACCCATGGTAATTATTCTACGTCAGACATATTTAACTTGCCTGGCATAATTCATGCTACTTTTATTTCAAATTGTACTGTTCGGAAATATGATAAAGCACAACATTTAACTTGTTGCAGACCTCGACGACACAGCCCTGGAGTATAGGTTTAGCGCCACAGGTCATGCTGGCAACACGGCAAGGCAGCCATCAACCTTCCTCATCACAAGGAAGTAAACGACACAACAACAAACAAAAGTAAGCATCAATACTAAACGTATTTACACATATTTTAAGAGGATATTGAAAGAAATAACAACGAAACGAGGAGTAATGTGTGATAAATTACTGACTTCACTTGTTGATCATAAACTTGGTACTTTGTAGTCGATGTCAAAAGGAAGCGACCAGCCACCTTTCTCCCGTTAAGAAGCGAGTGAAGGAGAATACACCCCCGCACACACAGAAAGATGGACACCATCATCAGCAACAGCAGGACTGGAGCGGCAGCAGTAACAACAATACTGTTGCGACACGATCTGGTGAGACACGGCAGACCATTGTGATAGCCGACTCACCGAGTCCGGTCAGTGTCATCACTATTAGTTCGGACAGTGAGGATGAGGACAACCACTGCAGTCCGAAAGGGTACGTCGATATTTGTTTCACTGTGCATGTGATGATAATTACTTCGATAATGTAATTCATTTAAACAGCTGATTTTAAACAGTCTCACTTAGAGTCGTGTTTCGCACCATTGTAGATGTAAAGCCGACTGTACAGCCTGCCACAATAGTAGTATGACACAATCATGTTCACTGAGCAGCAGTAGCAGTGTCGTATCTACAAGTCCTGATTCTGATGATAACATGAGAGTCAACTCTGCCAAAGGTAATATTAAAGATTCATTAATTTAACCATAGGAGTGGTGAATCGGAAAACATTTCCGCTTGTTAAATGGTAATGATCAATATTATACTAATTACATCACGTATCTTCATCTGTGCATATTTTATTCCAGGATCCCCGGCTCGGGGACGTAAGAATGTGATCAGCTGTGTAACAGTTCCCGACAGCCCGGTGTCTGACCCTGAAGCACGCGATGTACAGATGACGAGTGCCAATGGACAGAAAATGAGCTTTGTGCCAATAAAGGATGAACATGGAGGCCCATCACACCCTGCCATTGTGCCGCCATCACATCCGGACTCTAGTCACATGACCAGCTCAGGGATGGTGATGTCACACCATAATGACAACAATAATGGGGTTTACCATGGTACTGATAATGGCAACCGGTCTCATATGAGGACTCCGCCACCAGACTTAATCAGCGATACGCTGCCTAAAGTCAGGATCGACCTACCGTCGCACGAGACGGCATATCGATTGGAAAACCATGCCATGACAAGCATTCCAAAATCCGAGTATCACACTGGTAGCTCTTCGTCTTATCACCACCATGGTCATCACCACCAGAGGCACGGTAGTAGCTCACATCACCGAAAGAATGGCGAGCATATAAGTCCACATGATGTCAAGTTCCAGCCACTTCAGGTGGACACTAATTCGGGTCATCACATGGTACAGCACCACGGAAAGATGGCACAGATCTCACCCAGTGCTGGCCAACAGCATTCCTGCCATGCTTCTCAACATAAATCGTCATCGCGACCAGGCACGCTCAATCTTAACAGTGCAGCGTCCTCAGCGACGACGACACATCATCATAGTAGCAGTAATCATCACAACCATCATGGTTCTATGAACAGTCACCATCATCACCATGGTAACAATAACAACACAATGGGTAGCAGTAGTAACAGCAGCAGCCACAGCAAACATCGGCCAGCAGCACTGAACCTGGGGCCTCCCCAGCGTCACCCAGCAGCTACAGGAAGCAGTCAGCATTCTCCCACCGTACCATCCCTCGCTTTACAGACTGGACAACCCGTTTTCCTCAACAACAATTTGCCCACAGAATTGCACAGGTTTGAACTTGTTGTCGAGTTTGATCTCATAAAATTCTAATACTGTGGCAGCAGTATAATTGGCTTCACAAACATAAATTTTATTCAAATTTTCTGGAGTGCTATTCATAGAAAAGTAAAAATAAATTATAATGAATGTCAGTAAGATTCAATACAGCACATGACATTTCGTAAACAGTATTTAAAAAAAACCACGTTTTGACACCTGTTCAATTTAGAACATAGATAAGAACTGTTAACAGTAACATAGGGAGACAGTTCGAACTCTCGAACTAAGATAAGCAAATCGCTGCATAAGCATAACTTAAGAGGTTTATAGACCTAATTAGTTGATGTTAAGAGAACAGTCAGACTTAAAAATATCACTTTATACCAAAATGCATTTAATTTTGACCATTCAATTTGTTCATAGATTAATTGGTACCTTTTGTTTCATGTGTAGGTGGTATAAAGTGGTTTTGTAGAAATTGCCATTTGCTAACAATGCACTATTTGCTTTCAGGGATTACAGACGGCGTTCAAGTCCAGTGCAGAAGTACCTTGTTCCAGCCCATTCACAAGCTGCACATGTATTACCACCAGGAGCGGGCCAGTTCGGCCCCTTCTCAACCACGGGCACTGCACCTCCCCCGGCTCACCAGAGTCCGAGGCACATGCACTACACGACGCACCCCTTGCCAGCCCACCTTCATCCTGTTCTTTCGTCGACGAGCCTCCATCCAGGCACATATCCGGCCCCGCTGCCACCACAGATAACGGCACCCACGTATGTCAACTCGCCCAGTGGAGGTGTTTACACTGCTTACCCTCTAAGTCCGACCAAAACACGACAGTACCAGTATCTGTATCAGACCTTTGCTGGTGAATGATAGAAATTTACAGGTTGGAATGCTACGAATTTTAAACCTATCCATATATGGTAATACTGCATAGCATTTAATGAACAAAATGCTGATTGGTGCAATGTAATGCATTGCGCCACACATAAAGAGCCGTGGGTTGATTGTGGAATTTAAGGAGGGTCATATAGACGAGAGTATTGTACTGAATACCCGTGACTGCTACCTTGTTGAAGTTGAGAAGCAATACTGACTGTTGGCCAAATTAGAGTATTTTATTACATATACAAAGGGTAGAGAATTTAATTAGCTTGTATTTCTGTGTGTATGTGCTATATACAGCAAATTATTCATAAATTGTAATACCCAATATATTCAAGAGAGATATAACAATTAATTACTAGTATATTTGGTACTAGTTATATATGGTTGCAGTGAATTTTTTGCACTAGGGTATGTTTACCTTTAACACGAGTCACAAATTGGGTTAGATTTTATGCCAAGAATTTGGCAGCTACTAGATTTTAAGGGAGAAAGGGTTAGCTGGTGCGCATCCGGCTTTTTGAAGTATTTTTCTTCTCACGTTAAAAGCATGTAACAAATTGTTATATTAATTAGCTGGTGAGAAACTTTTTATATATCTATATATAATGTTAGTGGATGTACAAATTATGTATACTTAGTAGTAGGGGAGAAAATTGATACAGCTATATTGTTTCTAATGTACAGAATACCCAGGAAAGAAAATATACTTTGCATGAAATGAGTTGTATAATCTCAGTGATGAAGAGGTTGGGATACGATTTCTTGAAATTTACGTTTATGATGCTCAAAACTGTGTGTAAATTTCTGCAATTGCTAAAAGCCAATTAAGAGTATCAAAAATTGATTCTGTAGAGGGAAAGAGTGATGGGTGCAAATTAGTAAATATTGTAGTTGTCTATATTTTTGCTTGCGTAAGGGTTCCCAAGCATGTGTCGTTTTCAGTGTCTTTGTTAAACTAGCTTTTTATGAAATCAGGTGTTTATTGCTGAGAGGTAGTTTTGTCTACTCGCTTTTTAATAATGAAGAATTGTATATTTCCTGCATATTTTAACCATCATTTGTCATCATAATTAGTTCATTACTTGTGTACTCTTCATCGATGTCAGCAGTATGTGTGTGAGTGATGCATGTTTACAGTCAGTTTTAATCATTATTATTAATTATATTACAATTTAGTGGTGTATTATTAATTATTGTTAGACGCCTAATGGTCACTTAAGAGTGAAGGGTATGTGTATATTTAGCATACATTAACTTTGTACTATAAATGGGTTGTGCCTTCGATTTCAATGAATTGATATGTAATAAGTATATTGTTAGAGGCTTTCTATAAACATACTAGAAATGTTTTAGCTGGGAATGAGTGCGTTCGGAGTTTCCACTTGTAGAAGTTGTTATTGAAACTATTTAGTCGTTGTTAGTGTTTTTAATATAATTAGGACTTGACCAGGTCTACATCTACTAGATTGGTACCGCTGTTCCATTTTCATTATTGTATTGCTAGAATGTATCGTGGTTGGATTGGTATAATATGGACATTACAAAGTGATAGTTGGATAATATAGGTTTGTTGTGGATTTTACTGTGGCATTCATAGATTCTGCAAAATTAATTGAGGGTTTAAAACTTAAAAATTTGTTTGCTGGCAATATATTCGTTTAAATCGCATGAGTTTTGTCTTATGACTATAAATGCCACTATTTCAACTGATTGATGGACTTATATGGAACGTTACAGTGTTATTTGTATTTAGATTTAATAGTTTGCAGATGGTAGATCGTCGTCGATGTGGTATTTGGTCATTTTAAATAATGATTTGAAGTGCTAACGTTTTATATATGGTGCACACAACATATTCATAAGGTAATAAGATAATGATAAGCCGTTTGTATTTTATTGTGATACATAGCCCCCGAAGTGTGGTGTTTAAAAGAGTATAAATATTGGAATTGGTTATGGCATATACTATATCATATATCTATTGGATCTTTATTATTACTTGATGAAGAATTTCCTTTAATTTTGGTCAAGGTATTCCATAAATCCCCAGTTTGAGACTTTCTTATTATGATAAGCATTCTGTCCTATCCTATTATAAATCAATGCTGCTAACTTCTATATGACTTTATCCTTGATGTGTCGCGTAGTATTATTATTCTTCACGTGAGCTTTAGTTGTCACAAAACAGCTCATCAGATTTGAGTGCGTTTTACTAACAGGCAAGGACATTCCACTCTTAAAATGTATTTTTCAGTATTGAGATCAATGTTTAGTGCAGCCGTAGGCTTGGGAGTTCGGTTGGTCGGGACTGGCTTACTTAGTTATTGTACTAAATAAGAAACAAGGTTTTAACAGTGCACTGATTTTAATTGTGTGTATCTCCTAAGTAAGATTCATTCGTATTTTGAAATTACGTACATGAAAACATGTATGCCTTGCTTTTATTCATTTTGAGATACTTTTATGCATGCCTAGATAAGTTTGTTAAAGATTATAATATTTTCATAGTTGGTTACTCTTTGTCATAAAATCTTTTACATTTCTTCTTCCAAGCTGAAGATTTTTAATGCTTTTTATTAGCCCAATAAACAGATCATTTCTAGATTTTCTAAATATTCAAGAAAACTTTGGATTTATTCAAAGAAGAATATTGAAATAAGTAAGAGCATAGTTCGTGCCACAAAGGATCAGTTGTATTCTGTGATGTAAAAATGTCAATGTACTAATTGCTATGATTAGAATCGAAAGTTTTCAAAATCAGAAAATCGTCAATCGATTGAATATTTATTGACCAGTGCAGTAACTCGTGACTATTTAATTTACTTGTAATCGATTTAATTTAAAATGATTCTTGATCTCTAAATTGTACAAATGAAATGAATAATGACAGGAATTGATTAATTTGTATATAGCTAAGTTATAATAATTCTGTATATATTGTCGAGCTGATTCTTTTGTATTTATGAATAAGATACCATCTATCTGTACAGGCCCCCAAACAAATTTGGTTTAGGCCTCCAGGATATATAGTCTTAATTGTAATGTTGCACCAAACTGTAATTGTCAACATTAATATTTATAATTTAACTGTAACGCATGTATAAATTATTCTAGTGCCCAGTATTTATTGGTTCCGATGCACAATGTGTACCATTTTCCAAGAGAGTAGCAATGCACTTAACAAACTCAGTTAATTGCTTTCAACAGGTCACCGAATTGAATCATTTGAGTCACTCATTTTCAAAGAATTGACAAGCCCTTTCAAGAAAGCATGCACATTACTGAACTCAGGGTAATAAGCTCTTGTTCTAATGGTCACTAAAATTTGCAATGTCTGTTCATTCTCCTGAACTGTTGTGTAGCACTTGTAGCAAAACAAATACCTATTGCCACAGTTCGAGAAAATCATAGTTGGATCCTGTCCTATCTAAAAAATTAAGGGTAATGGACTAATTACGTTACTACCTCTTATTGGATGTTTGACTTTGCATTGTTAAGGAATTATTTTAATTTGTATTCGCAGCCGGTTAAAATTTAAAATAATCTGAAAGATCACTAGGTGCACCTTGCCAGTATTAAAAGGTCTTTCAGCAAATATAATGAGGAAAGAAACTAAAATCAAATGCCACAGCATCATCACATTCACCCCACTTTTGTACACTGGACAATCTTAGCTTTAAAAAGATAGCATTTGATAAATATGAATGATGCATATTTACCGGGAATTTCCTAGGTTTTCTTTAGCTGTGTTGGTGATATATCCGTACTACATTTTGCAAATGGAAAATAATCTTGTCTAGAAGAAACTGTTTGCTATACATATGCAGTAGCATGATACCTCCGTTTGTATATAGGTTATATTTAACGGCATTAGAATAACTTGATTATTATAGCTTTTGTAGTTGTTCCTTCGGGTTTTTCTTTGTGAAGAGAATCGTATCTAACTATATTTAATGTGCGGGTAAATTATTGTATAACAATGCATTTATTCCTTTGTAATGTTTAACCTCTGTTTTCGTACGCTTTCTTGGCTTGATTTAATTACAATTGCATATATGCAGTCACGTACGTAATTAGCAAACGAGGTTCTAGTGAAAATTGTACAAAATCAATTGTACGACCTACTTCTGTTAGTAACTACGATATTAATTTAGAATGAGGTATTTAAAAAGGCAAATCTTTTTTGGTTTGTTTATACTTGGTAAATTTATAAGAAAGTAGTAGCTGATGTCTTATGAATATCTAATGTTATAAGGGCCAAATTTATACATTTGTGATCTCATAGTAACCATTACTTTATTATTAATTTTAAAAAAAGTACATGTAGTATCCACATGAATTGATATATATTCTCGTAAGTATATGCGGTTGTATGCACTTTTTTTGCTTAGCAAGTATTTCATAGTCTGTGTTGGAGTGCTTACCTTTACTTGTGTTTGCGTCTCTTTTTCCGTATGTGGATAATAACTAACTGGGTTCTATGGTATTTTCCCCGTCTTAGGCTTCTTAATCAGTAAATGTTTCTAGTCAGTGCAAGCGAAGTAGCTGAATTTCACTGTTGAATTAGTGGGTGCACTAGGGTAGTTAATTCATAAGGGCAAAGTATCCTCGACTTTCACTTACCATTATTGTGTTAGAGAATTCTATGGCTGTTTTGCTAGTTTGGTTTTGTGCAAGTAGTGTCTTAATACAAGCCATACTGTTGTTATTGATAATTATACTTTAGCTTTACAATATGTATACTTAAAAGCCTAATGGGTTAAGACTAAGAGCATGGTGTAGTTTTTAAAATGTCCATAAACAATTTTCTACAAGCTTTATTTGAAACTTGGTTATTGATATTTTTGAAAATTTAAAAGTCAAACAGATTTACAAAATGCAAGAAATGAGAAAATGAAGATTTTAAAGACATACACTCTGCTCTTAAATGTACTACAAGTGATATAACATATATATAACAAATATAATTTGGAGTGTAGTGGTTTTCACCTTTTTAATGTGAATTTGTAATAATCATCAGCTGTGGTATGTGGTAGTTGTCGAATCAAATCTTTTTTAATCCAGTGGTTTTTCTAAATATCGTTATTGCTACTTGATCATGATAACAACTGTAACTTAGTCATTGCATATCTTGGTGTTAAATGTTTTGTCCAATGTAAATGTCTAGAACATATAGAGTGTATCCCTTCCAAGTTTTTCCGAGGTGTTCGAAATTTTGGGAATTTATCAAGGGCCACAGAAGTTTTTTAAATGCTGACTTCACCAAGGTGTCATCAGTGCGAAATTTTATCGAAATATCATTTTAGTATTTTAGCAGGGAGGGATTTGTAAAGAGTAACAGAAATAACATTGTATGTGCCAGCTTGTATATGATGTTTTAAACATTAGCAAAATAATCGTACCAAAAGGCTTATATGATATTCAACTATTGTGATCAGCTTTCTATATCAAATCTAATAATTCTTTCAATATGTAAGGCTCAATGTTATCCCTTATACCAATAGACTAGAATGTAACCACGCACAAATCATTGCTAACCTTTCTAGATAAAAAGTCCAAGGTGGCTACGTAGTGAACAATACATGTTATATCGAAATTGAGCAAAATGGAAACGTTTAGGTTCAAGAGTATTGCCTGTTGATTTGTACAATTTGAAAAGCTTGCCCAATTTATTTAGAATACAAACGTTATGCTTCAACATGTATAAGAATATGTGCCAATCTTTTTATATTTATACTGCCAAAGACTATAAAATATTGACGAAGTTATCAGATAATATGTCACATGTAGCAAAAAAAATTCAATACAAATCAGTTGTGGGCCCTCAGACCTCATGTTTCGTAACTGTAGAATGTAAACAATACAGCTTGAAAACTGCCAGTTTTAGCACAAAGCAAATTTTTCTTTCGCCAGTAGATTAGATTATCAATTCCTATTGAAATTACTTTGCACCAAAATTTCGAGTTTCAAAAGTATTAGTGAAAAATACCCTTTTGTCAGTTTGTCTACTTTCAGGAAATTACGTTACTCCATAGATTCTGACATATTACGTCACAGCATGCCAAAACATATCACATTCTCTTTAAACTTGAAGCTGAAAGAAAAAATTGTATTGCCTGCATTTATTAAATGTATACCCTTGGCAAAGAAATTTATCCTCGCAACAAAAGGCAATGTAAATTTGCAAAATTTACAAAATGCTGAAGTCAAGTATTCCTCCTTTGCATAATACAACTACTACTCTTCGAAACGATAGCATGAATTTACTACAAATATAAAGAAGTGTATACAGGCAATAGTACAGATATCTAGGGCACGTTTATATATTTAAACCCGATTCAAGCGATGTATGCCATTCAATGTGTATATATGGACACTTTGCATATCAATATAATTACATATATATGTCCTAGGACATGAGGTTTTAATATTATTCAGTGTAGTGTAGAGTATGTAAAAACCACTGGATCTAATATTATAAACACAAATTTTCAAGCATTTATATTATTATAATGTAGAAAGTGTACAACTTTAAATCTATTACGGTATATAGCGTTGGTCAGTATTTTTAACAGCATAGTAATAAAATATAATTGTTAATGGGATTATAAATGGTTAGCCACATTTATCATATAATTAATAATAATAAGACATATTTTAATAATTGTGTGCAATATTTTGTGACATAAATGGGAATAACTATTTTACCAAAAATATATAGAGTGTAATGAAGTGTAAACGTGTGTATTATTATTCTGCTAATGTAGATTGGCTTTCCCACAGATCCAATAGATTTTTTCACCTTTCTTGGGGATCAATTTGGAATAAACTTGACTTTTGAACGCTTATAATCAAACTGATAATGTTGTGTTTTATTTCTAAACAAGTTAAATCCATTAATTGAAATACATTAATTAATATAGATTAATTATTGTAATTAAGAATTACAGAAACACCCTCAGGATCACTGCACGCAAGCAATTAAGAGTGCAGGCGAGAAATCCACCCTGGATTTAAAACCCATTAGGACGGTCATACGAAGTCCAAAACGGGGTAATCAGTGGCCCCACAAATGGACCCTGGTCCAACAAAAACTTTTCTTTAAAAAAAAGAATTACAGAAACACAATTTCGTATTCAAGCAAACCCAACTTTCACTCAGGAGTTAGCCATTGTGCAACAGGCATCAAGTCATTTAAATTCAGGTAAAAAAAATATGACGATAATGAAAACGCGAAAAAAAATCTCTTTTCTTTTTGATCGGAAATGTGGTTTCGAGGTGACAAATTATCGATAGACCTAAAAGTAACGTGAACGCAAATGTATTTTTCTCGACACCCGAAGTTTTGAATAATTGCAAAAGCAAAATAAAATTGCTCTTTTCGTGGCGTTTTAGCAATTTAAAAATGGTATCCGGGAATTAAGCATTTATTTTCTGAAACAGTCACAGGATCTTAAATGGTCTTCATATTGAACCCAAACTCCGAATAGCCTTCATGTAAAAATATATGATAACCCAAAGTCGCATAGGATTTAACGATTTTATTGTCGTAAAATGCATTGGCGGATCTAGGGGGGGGGAGCGGGAGGCGCCCCCCCCCGTACGGGCCAAAATTTCTTCATTTTCATGAAGTTTTTGGGGATTTTCGCGCTAAAATCGGGTAAAATTTGGGGCGCCCCAAGGTTAGCGCCCCCCCCCCACTACAAGAAATCCTGGATCCGCCACTGCATAGTATGGCTATTGTGCTGTCACAAAGGTTTAAATCCAGACATTTCAAGATTTCTTTCTTTTTTTGAGGTGGGGGAGTGAATTTACAATTTTGCCTTTCCAAGTAGATATATAACGTTAATGTGTTAACAGACTTTGATTTCAGACACCAGCAGAATGCGTTATGGATACATTTATGGCCCTCCATGTGCTGCTCCCCTCAGTGTGACGGACACCCGAGGAACTAATGTTCATTGGTTTACTATTCTGCTTCCCGACCAGTCGGGTACTTCAATTTTGCTTTAGAATTCTTCAATTTTGTGAGTGTTAGAAAATTTGAAGCAAAATATAAAAAAAGATGTGGTCTTAATAAACTGTAAAGATAAACAAAACATCTTACCCATTTAATGCTGTGTCTGGCAGTTCAATCAAAACTTTATTTATCACACAGTAAGTAACTAGACTGGACACCAAAGCTTTGGGTGTTGTATTTGTCTTGGTGGGTCGTATATTTCTTTAGCATTACAGAGGCTGAAATGGTCTTCATTTTATCTCTATGCTAATACCTCGGACATTGATGTACGTCTGTGTCATCTTTTAATTGTTTCAACATAATTAGACACCAATTAAATTAGACATTGTCTCCATCTGCCTTAGATGCCCTTAAACATTTGCATGCTGTTTATGGGGACCCTTGAAGAGCACACTGTGCTTTTCGGGTAAACAGAAAATGATAAACTTTTCAAGAGCTGGTATTTCAAAATATTTTACTTTCGTCCGGTTTTGAAGCGAAACCACTGTTCGATAGGAAACTATATTCCGTAAAGCTTTCATCCCAATGAAAGAGAATGTCATTTTATATTACTTCATATTGGGAATAATAGAAGTTCGGGCTTTCCATTTGTTCATTTGAGAAGCATCGATTGATATTTCCAGCTCGTGAAATCTCTAGCATTTTGTAAACGAAGAGAACAAAGGAGAGAACGAAAGAATATCACGCTGTGCTTTTGACGCGCTATTGTTTCAAAATGATAGGAATTTCACTCTCTGAAGAAATGAAGTTTTCCAAGATGATATTTCACTTCTATTGCAAATGTTCAAATATAAATTCCCAATTATTCTATCTCTGAATGATTTTGGCCCACCGTGACCAATTTACAAAAATTTAGTTTGTTGTCATTTTGTGAATAGAGTGAATTTTACTGGCAATAATGTAAAACCAGCATTACAGACATTTCTTGAAGCGATTCCAAGTAACAACCTCGTTTCTTAATCCACTTTTGGAATAAATCAGGGTTTAATTCAGTCATTTTGGAAGCATTCATTTCCAAGATTGCAATTAGAGATAATTATATTCTTTGATTGACAGGGGCAAATCACATAATTACAGATCTCTAACATAAAGTCTACTTATATCCCCCTTGTTTGAAGCCAATCCAACAATCTATCAAAGTACCTGCTATCATAATGGCTGCTGACACTGACATAGAGTTCATTTTTATGTCCTGGTCTTTCCTGATGGAAATTTTGTTTTCATTGAGATTGCCAACGTGTAAATATAGTTTCACATTTAAAAATCATTGTACCAGTTCCAGAACGTAATGTTAGAGAGTGTGCCGTTTAAATCGTTGTTAAACTATTTAATTCAGTGTTGACTGGATCCTTTGCCTGGTTTTCACTCGAAAAGTTTTGATGATAATTTCATAAATTAAGTTTAATTTAAGCAAAAACAAAAGAAATGCGATGAAACGAGAGTTCCAACGAATTAGAAATAATGTTGTCATCTCAGCTTCTAAAATTCCAATTTGAGAACGTTTCAGAAATAGAATCCCATGCCGTGCTAATGAGCTTAAGAGAACAGTGTCAAATACTATTGTTAGGATGGGATGTTAAACATGGGATGTAGGATAATCAACAACCTAAGAAAATTTGATCATGTCAGCAATGCCATGCAAAAACTTCATTGGCTGAAAGTTCCAGAGCATATCCAATTCATGGTTCTGGTAATAATGTATGAATGTGTAAATGGTCTAGTACCATCATTTATTACTGATCTCCTTGACCTACATCTCAACAGGAAATCTCTAAGATCTGATACTCAAGGAAAACTCCCAATACCATGGTGCACTTTATCTCAAGTTCAAGGCAGCTCCATTAGATTTGCAGGACCAAGGCTGTGGAATGAACTGACTCAACAGATAAGAAATGCAAAAAATCTACAATCTTTCAAAACCCAACTAAAGACTCATTTGTTCAGAATATGTTATGATTGCTAAAATTCTACTTTTACGTATTTGTAAATAATGCATTTATTATGTATTCATTGACAATTGTACAGCGATGTGAACTCTGTGGAAAAGCGCTATATAAATGTGATAGGTAGATAGACAGTGTCAAATACTATTGTTCCACAAGCTGACAGAATTTTTATTCCATGATATGTCTTCATCATGGGAACAAGAGCAATTTTTTACGTGCAAGTTTCTCCAAGATGTTTCTCCAAACGATCATTACAGTTGAGGACACAATGTAGGTTTGTGTACCAGGCGACCTTAAGGGAAATATTACTTTTTTTTATTGTTACAAATAATTATGGATAGGGACAACATTCTGCGAGCATACTTAGACTATCATTTGATGCTGAAAAGCGTTTCATGTTTGTAAACGGCATTCAAAATCAACATTAGTTTTAAGTTATCTCTTGGAGCAAATCAGAAAAAAGATGAGAACACACAAGCGTGGGCCCAAATCTCGTGATTTTATCGCTAAATTATGTTATTGTTTGCCGACCTGTAATATTAAAGTGAAGGACTACACATAGAATTGCCAGCCAGATCGTGAAAATACTTTTTTAAAGTAAAGTGCCCCAAATAAATTGAATTTCACGCTAAGCTCATTCAATTCAATTATTGCGGGGCGCTAAACTTTTGCTAGTAATTTCAGGGTCTGACCTGCTGGTATTAAATCTGATGAAAACTAGAAATGTGCGCTTTCCTCACAAAATGACTAGTAAACCAGATAATTAACAAAGAGGTATCGGAACTTATTCTCTATCTCTTTCATCAAAATGAGTGTCAAAAATAGAAATGACAGATCGAAGCGAACATGCCCTAATGTATTGTTTGAAGAGTGCTGATTACAGCTGTCAATATGAAATGGATGCGTCTCTAATCCTCTGGTAACAATAGATTCACACTCATCTGTCATTGTTATTATCTGTTTATGCAGCTGCATTTGTCAACAGCTGCACAATAACGTGTCAACATCTGTATCACTGAGTGTCAACATTTCTGAGACGACCTGAAGCCCATAAATCCTCCATAATCCAAACACAGTTCCATAACCCCGACCAGCTCCAGAAAACGAATAATTAATAAAATCCACCGCCGCTTTGAAATGTTTTGGGCCTCTTAAAATGAGTTTAAAATAAAGAATATTTTTGAATTAATCTTATATTGTCGTTCCGTATATTCATTCATCTACAGTACATGAAATTCGTAGGAGTTTGGGAACAATGGCGCATCAAAAGCGCAGTGTGAAATTCTTATGTCCTCTCTTTTGTTCTAGACATTTGAAAACGGAAACAAATTCTGTATACTGCGTCTTGTGTAGAGTTCTCACACATCATGTTGACGCTCCCATCTCTAACCATTCTGTCACTATTTACAAATCTTTGTCATTATCATTGTTTCGTTTTTAAAATTGTAACGCAAGAAACACTACACTTTTATAAACGTTAGAACGTTATGATTTACACAATAAGTTAAACTATTCTCGCAAAGAACAGAACGGATAATCCGTGCTCAAATCAGAGAAATTTTGAAGCACATTTTGAGAACAGTTTTCAAGGGATTTAGAGCAAGACAAAAAGTGCTCTGCTGAATTATTAATTCGGCCCTGTCATCTTGACTTCAAGTTTCTGGGTCACACGTTGATGTTAACGTTCTTTCTTTGACATTATTCAATTCAGTATATATGTTATTCATTTCGTAACAATAACAAAGACTACATACAGAAACAGCTCATTTTGTAAACGGAGAGAACAAAGCAGAGAACGAAAGAATTTTACGCTGTGCTTTTGATGCGCCATTGTCCCAAAATGATAAGAATTTCACCCTCTGAATAATCAATTTTAACTAAAAGGAAACAGTAACCTAGAGTAGAAGAAACCGCACACACGTAAAACAAGCAGGTACTTAGCCTGGTGCTCCAGATGACCTGAGGGACAAATGTGACACTCGGCAGAAGATGTTCCTGTCTCTTTATGGTGTAAATGTAATAAGCTTAATGCTCTCTCTCCGGGGAGCTGGAGCGGTTTATCTTAATAAGTGACAACACAGATGTGTGCAGATAGAGACATGTATCTCACTCAACTGTCAATCTCAGCCCAAACCAATAAATTATACAAAATTTATTTCTGGGTCAAATTCCTGTGTTAAAAATGAGGTTTTCTTTTGTACACATTTGTGCAAATTGCTTTCTCTCGAATAGTTACCAGAAAACTCACTGATCAGCTCCTGAAATTCATTTTGGAAGTGAATGGAACAAAGGAGATAACGAAAGAATTTGACGCTGTGTTTTTCATGTGCTATTTTTCCAAAATGATAGGAATTTCACCTTCTGTTATTAACACAAAGCGTGACAATTTTTCAGGAACAGTAGAATTCAGATTAAGAAATTGTCATAGAGGCCTATTAAAAAGTTTCGACGTGAAATATCAGTGAGTTCAAGGACATCTACTGGCCTGCCTATACTACTGCAATCAACTTAAGGTGACACTTCACATAGGCCAGCATTTCCCGGACCAAAACTTTTTCTTACAATTTCTTGATCTGTATGTTTATCAATGCAACAGCTTGAAGTCCTTTTCTTCTCTAAGTTGACAGAAATTTTTGAAGCTGGATGGAATAACGATGGACAATGACCGGTATTTTAATTGGGCTTTTGTGGAGAATCTTTGTCAAAACAAATTAATCTCAGTGATGTGACCTATTTGATATTGCTCCTTTCGAGAACATCCGTGTTTACAGATCTAGAAATTATTACAAAAGTTTAGCGTCCCGCAACAATTGAATTGAATGAGCTGACCATGAAATTCAATTGTTGCGGGTCGATAAACTTTTAATTGTAATTAATCTGTTGTACATCTTAGCTTACATCTCATCTTAGCGGTTGATGTCCGTGAAATTGAAGGTCAATAAAAGTAAGGTGATAAAAGAAGGTGATAAAGTGATAACAGAACGGTTCAAATTGTGAGTGTCAACATGACGTGTGAGAACTCAACACAAGACGTGGATGAGTAAATTATACAGTCGTCGCTGCTAATCCGAGAAGTAATGAGTTTATTCGCCGTGTGTTCGACAGGTGAGATCAAAATGGAGTACTTCCCGTGTCTCCCTCTCTCTATTAGAAAACTAACCAGTGCAATACAAACTTTACATTATCAGTTTATTCATCTAATATTCTGTTTCATCGTTATTTTCAAATTATTAAACCAAAATCTTGCAAATAACTCTCGTTTAATTGTCGGTATGTCGAATTAGTAGGACCGAATTTATACTAGTAAAGATCTGAATCAGCAGGTCTATTTCAGTGTCAGTATTATAGTGTTTTCGGACCGAATAAATTCAATGTTGTTGTTTCCACAGTAAAGCAACATAACATTTAACAATTTGGTTTACATTATTTGCATCACTAACTTTAAATAAATGAAATATTTCACTTTGAAAAAGATAAAGGAAAATGCGTTGTTTGCGTCATTATGATCCGTTAGAATGTTCTGTACAATCCACATATATCCGTTGTCAGTTCTGAAATGTCAACTTATTGTTCAGATTATCTCGAAAAAAACGTGTGAAAACCTTGTCTTTTATTGTTCAGGACGATGTATGAATTGCATGAAACATTAGTCGAATCCTAAATGCTACTTCCCATGTATGACTTTCAGAGAATCATATGGAAAAAATCATCCTCATAATTTCCAATGTTTAGGTATCAGTACTGAGTATACTGTCACTGCGTGGAATGTAGGCTACCTCTGTTTCAATTACCTCAAGGTGATGGGTGAGTTCTTTACTGGGGTTAAGTTTTGCAAACTATGTTTGACTGCCTATGTTGACCTAAATGAGAGATTCATTATCTTCAAGAACCTTACCTGCAAAACGGCATAAAACTGCTACAGACATAATTTCTCTACTTTCCCCACATGTCCTGTCAGCATCTGATGAACGACATATTTTCGTGCTGTTTGATGAAACAGGAGTAATTATTGTGGGTTTTTATAATGACAAATGTCACCGCAAAAAAATTGAAGCGAAAAGATGTTTTGTAAGGATGTCAGTTCAATCGATGTCGATCAATGGCGGAGTGTGTGTTCTTTTGCATGTTGACAACCATGTCCTTTTTCCACAACAAGGCTTTCCAAGGAAACAAATGTTTCTGCAAAATTAGAAGACTAGATCAACTGCTTTTGGGACATTATGCGTTTGCAAGACATCAGATATCCTGAAACAAAAGAAATTCTATTCAGTACACATTGTTAAACTTCTGATACGAATTCCGTGTACTGGTTCCCTTTCAGAATTATTTTATTTTTGTGGTAGCCACAAAGAATGAAATCATAGCTGACACTTTGCTCTTCCTGAAACAATTTATATGTGAAAAGTAAGGTCTTTTTAACTATAAAAGATTACGCTGTGTTTAAGCACATCAACAATATCAAGAATAGCATGTAATTCCCTTTTTTTTCTGAAACATGCCTAAATTGATAAAAGAAACTCCAGAAGCTGGTTTGACATTTTATTGTGTTCAATATTAAACACATTTCAGAGTAGTTATTGTAGAGTCTCTGTAGATTTAGGACGATCTCCTGTCTATTCGTCTGTAAGCGGTAGAGGATTCCACGGGCTGTAAGTCAGCTCCTCCACAATGGTACAAATCCCTTTTATCGCTCATGGAGTAGCAGAGAGCGCTTCTACAGGGTGCCGAAACCATACGCCGTTTAATACCTTGGTCCATTTATGGAAGGTCACTTTGCCCGATGTTTCGGACTTGGGTGACTCTGCCTATGGGATTCAAAGCCAGAATCGATCTTCATGTTAAAAGTAAGTGGTCAGCTGCCTGCTAACACGCTTATACACTTTTAACACAAACTAAACGTAGTTCAAACAAATCTCATCAATTCCAACTTCCATACAGGCCCTTGTAACAATTCTAGGAAAATTTGTTCCAATTTCGTACAAACTGAGATTTTTTGGAGGAACGAAAAGAGCAACAGGTGGGGGCATCAAGAAATAGTGTTAATTTCATGCGCTGTTGTTCATATTGTTAATTACGTCATAAAATACGTTATCATAGGAAACCATAACGCAAGGAACAGTGTGGACACATTCGATAGACTGGCAAAGATATAAATAATTGCAAACTCTTTTGAATTTTTTTAAATGCGGTGTACAGTTTCGCTGTCCTGTTGTACCCCGGAGTTGTGTAAACACACGCAGATCCGGAATAATCCACGGCTGTACGCTTCAACGAGCGCTAATCCATCCTCTGCACTGCAGTGTGAATGAAAAATGTGTCGCAGCTCTAATGTCTAACTGCTCAAATAAGAAAGGTGAATTGTGTGGAACATTTCCTGAAAGCAATGTCACAATTGAGAAATAGTGTTTGTCTTATGTTTTAAAAGTAATGTGACTTTATTCAGATGAAACTGGGGTCCGTAAATGAGCACGCAAGTGATACATCTGCCCATGGTTTTGAAACCATCATTGGCGGAACCAGGATTTCCCGTACGGGGGGCGCCCGGCCCGTAAGTGGGGGGCGCCAATCCAATTTTCACCTATTTTCGTCCAAAAATCAGGAAAAACTGCATGAAAATGAAGAAAATTTTGGCCGTGGGGGGGGGGGGGTACGCCTCTTGCGTCCCCCCTAACTCCCCCATTGACCATGTCTGAAAAAGGGCACCAGTGGC
>JBCAUI010513580.1:0-12365 GCA_038406195.1 Haplosyllis anthogorgicola | reverse complement strand
ATACACACTAAGTAGGAAGCAGCCAGCACGGGTAGCCAGCTAACCGCACACCCGAGCTTAGCTACTTACCACATTAATCCTGCTGTGATATCACACCGTCCCGATTTTCAATGGAACAATTTGTGAGAAGAGCACTGTGAGAGCAGTTAGATACAGCTACTGTCTATCTGGGAGGTGATGCCACTGCAAATAAAGTAACACAAAACCATCTGTACAGGTTGAATTTAAAGGGATCTCAAGACTCAAATGTTCAACTAGATTGTTAACTGAATCAAGATATGTCGTAGGTGTAATTCTACAGATTCATATTATTTTTCTTTAATTCGTACCTTCTCTCACTTGTCTAATCTGTCGAATCTGATAATATTGAAATGTACCAATTTCGGTAGTGATACCTGGATTCTGTATAAATATAAATGGTCTAATATTGGTTGTCCTACAGAAGATGATTCAGTTCACGAACACTGAAAACATTATATTTTCTTAAATTGGTACGAATTCAGAAAAACTAAAATAGCGGATCCAGAAAGCGGCCCCCTTTTAACATGGGTAAGACGACGGCCCAAACGGATTCGTAATTGTATATACATAATTTAAGGGTCTGAAAATAGAGATTTTAAATAAGATGAACAAACAAACACGGAAAGCAGATTTAATGTAGTTGGTTCTAAAAATATTGTTCGTTTACACTCTGAGAGATGTGAGAGCAGTAGGCGAAAAGTTTTTTAGTTAACTGATGGAACAAATAGAATATGCGAATAGCGTTTTAAAAATCAATCAGCAAAAGTAAGAGGTCCATACATAAAGAGCAACTACAAGAAAAAAAATTCATTAGTTTTACGTTAAAACTTGATTTAGAGAATAAAATTGTCTTCAAATCTAAACTTGACTTTATGTGGAAAGCTTTGAAGCGGTGTTGCCTGGACCTCCGGAAGGATATATTCACTACAGCTTGCCATAAACTTGTAGCAGTTCCAGGAGCTGTTCTTTTCCACGATCATGTTCGAGCCATGTGTCAAGACTAAAATTTGAAAAAAGATAGTAAACAGATAGTAAAATTAAAACGAGAAAATCTAACCCTCAATCGGGTCATTTTCCGCGTTGTTCTTAAATAAACTGCCGGGCGTTAAGACCATTTTTAGGATTGTAGCTTTATCAAGATCTTGCGTAAAATCGAAGCAAAAGTAAGGTAATTTAAATTAATTTATACCAATAATGTTTGTTTTGTTTAAATTAAATTTCATCGAAAAGGTTAATAATTTCTTTGCTCAATGGAAATGCCAACGAAACTCAGTTTCACAACAGCTTAGATAACGTAATAGTGCAGTAGACCAGACATTGATCACAAGTATAGTTAGAATCCCAAGTCTCGAGGTAATCAGAGCTGTCTGGTCCATTTACCGGTACACAAAACTCGTATCAGAACTTTAACACGGTACCTTATGGAATCAACCTTACATGTACCCCTGTGTGCACAAATGACACGATTTCCGCGAAATTTGGTCAAACAAAATTTTCCGGGAAGACTCAAGTCAGAATTTTCGTATTAAAGTTTGAAGCTAGGTTATAAAAGATGTTGACTACTCGATAGCTGGTACAAGAATGAGCAGCAGGTACTGTTGAGTATGACCGAGTTACAAGAATGAGCAGCAGGTACTGCTGGGTATGACTGTACAACTGTTACAAAAAGCATGCAATGAAGAGCAATGAAGAGCGCCATTTAAAGTTTTCCAAACCCATTTCCGAATTTCGGAGATACCAAAAACACATATTACAACATGCAACATAGCCAAAAGATCAATAAACTCTGCAACATTTGAGTCAACGAATTGTAATTTAATTTTGTTGTAACTTTAAATGGTCATCGCATGTTATGCACAAAACTTTTCTCGTTTGCTCGGTAAATGTAATAGCAATTTTATTAAGCAAATTCTTGTTTAAGCATAATTATACTCAACTCTCATTTATTAAAAATGTAAACGGCTCTCAATAAGAAGAGGATAATAAAAAACCACTTCATAGGTTTGTTGTCAAGACAGTTTACTGTAAGGTTTGTGCCAGGCGGCGAAAAACGCCCAGAAATGACTTTATTTGTCTTGACATCTCTTACATTTAACTTCACAAATCATAAATACTTTTCTTATCTGTTAAAGGGGCTCATATTAAGTAACCTAACACATCAAATAAGTATGAAAAATGGACGAAAACTTTGATCTAATTGATCTATATAATTAACAATTGGCGAGAAAGAAAACAAGATTAGGTTAAAATGAACATGTTTAAGCGTGCCTTCGAGGCGCCTATGAATAGAAAGAAGAAATATTTAGAAAGTCAATTTAGGCTTTTACTTTTTATACTCTATTTCACAGATTTCCCTGGCTACCAAAACAACAGAAGCTTATTTAAACTATTCGCATGTTAACACATAGCACAAGGTTTGTTTGTCACTTTTTAGACACAACCACTTGCAAATTTGTTGTTCAATTTATGGACTCGCCTGCAAGGCCATAAACAATTAGCATTAGAAGTGACAGAAGTCACAGTACACTACAAGAAGATGTAACACACAGACACTTCAGTGTGACAGAGTCGAAACCTTCGGACCACATGGAGGTTGTGTCTGTCCATTTTATTTATTGCTTCTTTAGACATGTTTGTTTTCGTCTGTTTCCGCTCTTTTCTGCCACGAATAATTGCTGATGGATTTGAGCGGATAACTATTTTGAGTACTGCAGCATTCACACAGAAATATTTTAGTATCTGCATGCATCTTAAATACCTACACTGGTGTACAAATCATAACACGTTAACAGCATTGCTCTCACCTCATGAAAATTTTGAGAGATAATTAAGTGCATTGCTCAATCATGGTGGATAAGAACGCAAAAGAGCGGAAAAGCAATGAAAACATGCAAAGGCTACATGTCTAATAAAACAAACAACTGCGCAACATACCGCATCACATTCTAGGTTTTTCCAAATTCTTTCCCCTGCTAAATTAGGCAGATTTGGCAGGGAATTTATACTATTTTCCATGACTTATTTCAGTTCAGGACTGAATGTAGTCTTTTCAAGTGACTATTTTCAGTCATGTACCAAAATTCTCAAATTTCTCTGCCAAGTCTGCATAATCTGCCAAATCTGCCTAGACTGGCAAAAGAATTAGGAAAAACCCCTCCCCCCACTCGGTTTGTCTCGTCAAAAACAAAATGCTTTGTTTACTTACGTTGCTGAATAAATCTAACCGAAAATAGTGGTTTTAGGTTATGAAGTGTATAGTCATTCCAATCATCCACTTTGCCTTTCTACAGACTTCTACAGTGTGCACCACCCTGTTATAAAAAACAAGACGAACGCTAATTTTTAGCTTTCCCCGGCATAACTATTGCACTGTCTAAAATTTACACGTCGATGGCTGTGCAGCAGTGCCACGGCTAACTTGGTCTTTCAATCTGTTGTACCCCAGTATAAAAATTGAGTGTAAGCCAGCACCATTGCTCTGATTCAGACTGACCCCCTGGACAAGGGATAGCCACACATTCCCATTATACAACTATTCTCAGTTAGAATAAATACATTTTAAACTGTTAATACTGTTGTGTTGAGAATTTCTTTATGTTGGAACGAAAGGATATTTACTAAACATAACAACCATAACTTAATTTAAAGAACACCAGGTATTACAGTGTTTGTAAGATGTTTCCTGTGCATTTTCTATTTTCGATAAAATTCATTCAGCTTGGTTCACAACATTTCATATGAATGCAAAACAGATAAACAGGATGTGAAATAGAACCTCATCAGATATTCTTTTTCCATTGTCGAGGGTACAAGGGAATTTCTAGTGTAATATTTCAGGAAATAAACACGAAAAGATGCAGGTTTAACCGATATCCGAACGTAAAGCCATTAAAAATTAAGGAACAATTATGAATTAAGAAACAACAGTGGCAAAACTCTGAAACTCAACACGCATGTCACACCTGCATCACTTCAGTGCCCAGCAAGTACACAAGAATAATGTCACTTCAGTTTCAGCTTTGAAGCAGCAACACTGGCTAAATTTCTTTTTACTGCCCGGGAAGATAGTGTTTTCAGTCGTGTATGTCTATAACTATTGATCCGCCTGACTAGAAGCTTCATTTTCAGTATGGAAGTACATCTGTAAAATATCTAGGTCAAGTTTGAGTACCAAACTGTTGGATCAAGTCCAAAGTCATAGGAATAAAAACTGTTCATATTTTGACAGTTATCTGTTAATATCATATGTTGTGATATCTGTGAGCAATATGCAAGGTTATTGTCATTCAAATATCAAGGTCATTAAAAGGTGAATTTGTTATTTTGTCATGAATTCTTCAATGTTTTAATTTCCTTTGGCGTTTTAATGACTATTTGCATAACGGGTGGTTCAACCTTCGATTGAAAGGCATTTTTGTTTTCTTTGGTTTAGTTTTTGTTTAGAAGAATACTGATCTATTGCAAACCTTTCAATTTTAGCATTACAGATCTAGTATAAATACATATCTTTATCCTAACTAACCTAACTGGTAAAATAAGAGTTTGCATTCAAAATATATAGCATAGAGCTCAGGTGCTTAGGAAAGTAAACGAGACAACAAAGCAATTTAGCTCAGATGAAATCTCAGTAAATTCAATTCAACTTAGTCCTTCACCGATGTGGAAAGTGACATAAATTTCGAACATCTTTTTCAACTTCCAGATGACTCAACAGTTGGATATTTTACATTTAAATGAATCTGGACAGGTCCAGTCGATGCAGAAACATAGATCATCATCAAATCAGTGTTGATAGATGACCCACGTGCGTGTGGGAGCGGTGTTAGCCTAGTTCTCCGTGGCTCATTAGACGGTGGTGATATAGACGAAGTGACTGCAATGCAATACGAAGAGAATACTGATTGTTCATGTCGGGAGAAAACTTTAATAAAAGCCTAGTTAAGGGTTATATAAGAAGTATTACCATATGCATTGTTCTGTCCATTGCAATTAGGCTAAATGGAAACAGCTTATTGTAGATGAAGTTTTACCGTATCAAAAAAGTTTCTCTGCCAAGAGATGATTCGGTCAGTTAACACAGCACAAAAAGGTTTCAGCTTAAAGCTTTGATATCTGCACGTATTAATTTTTGGTCACAATAGAAATTCACACTGTGTTATTGTTCAAGTGAAAGACAAAGCGTGGGAAGCTATTGCTCGCTATGGGAGAGACACTTCAGGAGCTGCAGGTCAATGTTAGGAGTGATATCAGTTACTTTACGTTATGTTAAAGCTTCTGTTATTACTTTCTGTTATTACTTGGTAATATCCGTTATTTTTTATTAAAACAGAATCTGGAAATTAAAGATGGCGTAAAACGATGGTACTTGGTTTATGATGTGACTAAGAGGGTGAACAATAGAACAATGGCACATTAAAAGCACAGCGTGACAATCTTCTGTTCTCTCTTTTGTTCAGTACGTTTCTAAATTGATAGGAATTTCATGAACTGTTACTCTCTTTTGAATTATTTTTCTCTGATTGCTCTGCTATGTTTTTGTTTTTAGTAGATCGCTTTAACTTTAAATTACTAAAAAAACACGTAATTTGAAGGGTTCTACCATTAGACAATCACTTGTCATTGCATGCGACAGACTTATAAAATACAGCAGAACAGAGATAAGTTGTAACAAAGTGATGTAACAGTTTCTCGCTTTTCCACCATGACCATTACCGAACCTCACAGGGGAATATCTTATCATGCCTTTTCAATTAGAAAATGTGAGAGAGTTATGCAAGAGAGTTGACAAGAGTACTACAGAGTGTACACTCGTGTAGAGTGCACATCAAGCAGGGGTATATGCACCTCTGCCGTCAGCAGGCAAATAGAGCACACAATATGAGAGGGTAGGGGCAGCAGAACCGTTAACACGGAGCATAGCCGCAAAAATAATAGCTACAGCCAAGTACAGTTACGTTACTCTAACGTTCACACAAAAGTGGAAGCGTTATGTTCAAATAGTAAAGTTTAACACTACATTTGACTCCGTCTTATACATGTTTGTGCAAGAAAGTTTTATATTAAACTCTAATGTTGCACTAAGAAATACATGGTAAGAAATCATCCCAGTGGCAAACGTCACGTGGCAGAATTACCGAATTACAGCAGGATTATCTTTGAGCTGAGGTGAAGTTTGGTAGTTTCAGAATTCTTTGCACACGTAAAAGGTGACGTAGAAAGTACTGTTTAACTTCACTTTTGACAGACATGACGTGAAATTCTGTGGGTCAAAGTGAAAGTCTTGAACTACCATGTCTTCTTTTTCAGAAATAACGCACTCGGTTTCTTCGAATGTAACTTTAGCTTCAAGTGAAACTAAATGGTTTCCACAAAATATGTAGCTTTCAGGTTAACTTGACAGGGACACAGTGTATTTTCCCGGTTCCATTATCACATCACACACTCCACGCCTGCTGGTTAATCAGCTGAACACGAGCATGACAGCTTCTTCTTACGAACCCAGCACATAAATGACAGGCTTTCTTTTCTGTATACATGAACATCTCGGGAAACATTACAAATCACCCAATGGATTTTGACTCTGTGGGGATTTCTCACTAGATGATATCGTCCTCTACAGCTTTCATCGGGAATTCGCATAGGAGCATGCAGGAATCCTGCATCCATTATGACAACTTATTGGACTGCTCCCATTCAAAAACAAATCCATTGGGTGATTTTTAATGATTATTGGTACCAGGTAACCATGCAAATTTACACCTTACTTGTGACAAAAGCTTAGCACTAAGCTGTTCAAAGTTATCTAAAGAAACTATCTCAGCTCTTGGAATTTCTATTTGGAAACGTACCGAACAAAAGGTAAAACAAAAGAATTCCACGCAGTGCTTTTGAATGTTGTTCAAAAACTGATGCGTATCAATGAAGCTTTCTATTTGAACTTAATTGGAGTGCAAGTAATGTGTTAGTAAAACATCCACCACTATCCACGCGCTGTCTGCTGGGAACCAAACTGTATGTTGTCGCATTTTACTTTCAAACTCTTATTTTGTGCTTACTAAAAATTAAGATTAAACTCATCTATTATTGGCATCTGAACAGTTGTCAATTGATCTTACATGGTTTATAAAAATATTATGTCCAGTTAGATATGAGTGAGTTTTCATGACGACGGTATGTTGAACTGCCATTCCAGAATAAGAAGAAAATGCTTTATCATTTCCTGCCTTGTGTTTCAGTTTTAAGGTAAAGCTGAAGAATAAGTTCCAGGGATTTGTCTCTTGTGTAGGATAAAACGTCACTTGATGCACAAAGCCTCCGGAGAAACTTGCAATGTTAAGTAGCTCCGTTTAAATGTCAAGTACAACATCGTGTCTCCAGGGACGCGTGTCAGATGAAAGACCCAGAGGTAATTTACACATATTTATATAAATGTCAGTTGGACAGATCACAACAATACTGCTGTGGTGCGCGAACAATATACTGGGGCACATAAATACATGATTAGACACCCGTGACACACCGTGCTAAGTCTCCCACGCCTTATTTAAAGATAGTGTTACAAGCCTTATGGGCCCCTATTTAATGGGAGGGGTCATTCTAGTCTTCAGTCAAACATTTCAAACATTCCAAACACGGTGCACAAATCATTTATTTGACAGTTTGGGAGGGGTTTTATTGTCCATTACTTATAGTGGAACAACAGCTTTAAATCCTCTCACCCTCTTTTCCTGAAGTGAGCAAAAATATAAGTATTTATGGGCATCGCCGTGATATTAGGCCCAAAGCCCTCTTTGAATGGAAAGATAAAATGGCTTAGATGCTTGCCACAGTTGTATTGATTGTGTTGAAAACCTATAATATGAGTTTCAAAATGTATTTATTATTACCGCCCGCCTGAAATACTGTTATGTAAACAGCCGATAAAATATTCAAAACTTTTTGACATGGGATATTCCTATTGGTCTCGGAGAAAACAGTAGCAATAATGTTACACAAGTTATTGGAAAGTAATCAGTACGATAATTTTTAAATAAACTCATAAATGGACGCATTAAAGGTTAAATACCTGATAAAGTGTCAGGTTTATTATCCTTTTCCAGAATAAGAAACAAAAGGTTTTTTGTCATTTCAATTTCGAGTCTCTCACAGAAACCAATTCAGTTAAGCTGGTTTTGATTTCCCACGAATTGACATCAATTTGCTTTCGATTGATATTTAAGCCGTATTTAAGAGACCTAATTCATTCTCTGTGAATTACTTCCATAGATTCTTCTCAGACTCTATTAGATGGTTGATTGAATATCACCGCCTACTCAACCCTATTGCACTTCATATCTCATAAATAATACAGGCAAAAAGGCAATGCCGCAGCAGTGTTCAAAAGTAGATTAGAACACAAGGATGGCTTTTCTACTAGAAACGGAAATTATCCCTCACACTTCTTAGTCTGTTGGGAAGGAAATGTGAATTAGTAAACCCGATTACCTTACACAAAATACAAGGGTTCTGGACAAAGGCGGGATGTGTAAATGAGAGACAGATGGCCAGCATACGACTGGATTTCTGGCATTTCCAGATACTGTAATGGTCTTTGGAACTGCAATAGAAAAATATAGGAGTGACGGGCAATAAACCTTATTTATTATTCTAATCGTTTTCTCTTAGTAGGGAACAATAGAACTTCACTCCATCTTGTTTTAATAAAAGACACAGCGAGAATTTCTCTTGTTTAGGAAAATAACAATTCTTAATTGGTAAAAATGTTGCACAACATCAACATTTTAAAGACCTGTTTGAATGCTGGTGATGAGTGAAATACAAGAGAGATTAATTGTGCTCGGTTCTTAATGCTAACATTTTCTTTAAACAAAAGTTGTAAAGTTAGAGTCCTTTTGGTGTAAAGGTCACTATGGCCACCTTACGTAATTGAATTCTAGACTATAATTGACAGAGCTTGTTGTGTGCGGTGTTGTTCATTACAGACCACAGGTTCACTAAGAGAACGTGTATTGCTCCTAAGCAGTCGGGATGTCCAGACTACTGGTCTTGGTGGGCTGGTCAATGACCGTTACGTCGCAATGCAAACTGACTGTTATCAATGCTATGGACGACGTTCACTTTTTGGGCCACTGGTACCTTCTGTTTCGGACTTTGGATTCATTGGTTTCAGTCAGAATTTATCTGTCGCTCGCATGCTTACTCATCAGCGCAAAAGTATTTTTACTTGTGTTTAACGTGCGATTTGTTAAATTTGAATTTCAACCCAACTTTTGAATCCGTTCGCTGCAAACACTTGAACGCCATTTCATTCTTTGTTTTTCAACTATTTACTATCGACTCTTTCTTTAATCTTGCAAGTAGCATAATACTAACACTCAGGCAACATGATCGAAGAAATATTTGATAGAAACCATTTTTCAAAAAAAAGCGTAGATTCAGATTTACGGATATTATTTTATTTGTATCAGTGTCAGTGTTTTTCTCTCCGCGTCATACCCTATCCCTTCCTAAAAACTACGTATTTGTTTTAAAACCAAAGTTCGACTCACCTTTCTTCAAGTTCAGGGTTCAAAATGGCCACCATATTCATCAGTTGTTTTTAGGAAGTAAACAGACCCCTAAAGACGCCCCTCCTAGATTCGCTACTGGGAATAAATCATCTGTTGATCTGGAAATAGATTTTAGTATGGGTTGTCATTATTACATTCAGTCAAATATGAATTAATTGCTAGTTTTGTTATTGCCATGACGGGAATTGATTCGCAGATTAACAGTTATTTGATAGTTTAATTCAGCTGCTTTTAGACGATGGCTTTTTGTTTCTGTGCGGTAATTGGCCTATTTGACAAATGCATTAACGATTGCGTGACGTAGCTACAACCGAATCAGCAAGAGTGGGCGAAAAATCAGCAATTTAGTTTAGCAAGCATGAGTTATGTCGGAAAGCGCAGTAGGCCACGGATCAACAGTAATTTTGCCCCAGACAGGTTTAGAAGGTGCTGCCACGCTACTACTAAACCCACTTTGCTAATACATGAGCAAAAAATGCTAAACTGCATAGAACGTCGCTAAATGGACCTGTTGTGTACACACTTACGCCTGTACACCCCATTGGTGATAACGGCAGGTGTTTTACTAGACGTGACCCTTAGAATCACTGAACAATACGGCAGGCGAGAGAACCACCCTTGCTTTAAAACTCATGTGAGGGTGACATGAAGTCCAAAACAGGGATAATCAGTGACCCCACAAATGGACTCTGGTCTCAGATAAAAAGAAGAGAAACCCACAAATCCTTTTCAGTCCAGCATTTATGGTTCACCTTTTATCTCTCTTTAATATTATTTGAAACAATGAAAAATTTCTTTGCAATGTTTCCAAATCATAGCGTGAAACCATCCCAGTTTATTTCTCCCAATGCTGCAATGGTAAGTGGTATAAACAAACAAAAACAGATAAGTGTGCAATCCAAAATATAAAAAATCAAAGCTGAAAGATTACTAAATACAGAACAGGCTTAAATGTGATATTTCTTTTGTGACTAATTACAATCCACATTGTCCCAATGCTTCAGCTGAACTGGTGTCAAAAATATGACCCATCCAGCAGTAAAGATGGCCATCCCCAGTAATTTTCTTCTGACAAAAACTGAACCACTGGTATTGCTTATTCCGTTTGGGATTATGATATATTTCTTTCATCTTTAAAGAACGAAAAGTAAATTTATTGACCCAAATCGATGAAGTATAGTCCATCCAGAAAGTCCTGTACGGGGTGTTTTTTGAGGATAACTTTTGAAATATGGTGAATTTTATCACAAAACTTTCACAAAGTACTCCTGGTACCATACCTTATTTACATGCAAATTTGAACAAAATTGAAGAAAGTTGATTTTCTATGTATTTCAATGGGATTTTCACTAAAAGTGGGTGATAATGGAGTAATTTTGCCAAATTTTGCTCCCACTTAAAATTTATTATTTCCTCCCATTTGAAAACTTTTAAATCAATCTTTTTGAAATTGAACACCGTATTAAGGTACTGTTCATTCTTCATGTGTGTGAAATTTTAGATTGATTGATGCATTTTAGAGAAAAATATCTGCAGAAAACACCCCGTACAAAACTTTCTGGATGGACTATAACTGGTGAATAATTCATCGTAACTAAATGGCGATCATCATTTCCATCACGTTTGTTTTTACGGTATGTCCAAAAGTCATTGAATCCGACCCACTGTTTAGCTATTCCATGCGTACGTGGACGGTATGAACTGACCTGGCTCACCATAAACCGCAAGGTGATGTAGATTTCAAATGTCATTGCAGGGAACAATGCATAGGGCATCAATGCATCAGGCCTAGCACAAGACCCTGTTATTTCTTTGAACCTCAACTTTCAGTTTACAGAAAACGTTCCTCTTGGTGTACGTCTGTATGGTAATGCAAGAGCAAAGTTTAAGTTTGAAAACGGGATTTCAAGTTGAATGTAATAATGGTATGCCGAACTGCAACACTGCGGAATGGGGCTATATCCCGGGCAGCACCTGACGGGGATTAAACTGGGTGTAATATTCATCCCCCCTTGGGCTCATAGAAATCGATTGGATGTAATAGAAATAAAAATTTACCTTCTTTTACGCTTCATAAAATTTAAGAGCTAAGTTAATAACTGTAATCTTTGCAACACTTTAAATTTCTTTTATCCTAATCCACTAAAAACATGGCCTAAAGTAACCTCTACTAATTAAGTTCAATTGTCTTCAGTTGTTAAGATGATGATAACAAGGTAATTATTCTCGAGAGACTTCAATTAGTTTCAATGAATTAATTCTCTACTTTTATCATGAAAAAATTAAGTCTAACAAAGGCATGATGATGCGACAGAGCATTTAATTAGTAACAAAAGATTAAAGGATGGTAATAAATTGGAAGGCAAATGAATTTTGTATTTTATATGTTATTGTTAGAATTCCTCTATTGCACCGCTCGGGTGCACTGCGATGTTAGCTGGGGTTTACACAATGATCCGAGAATCTATGATGGACGGGAAACCTTCCCAATGTGTACTAGTTAGGTTTAAGTTGTACAAAAGACTGCAAGAAGAGAATAGCCACTTGAAAAGGGGTCTTAAAATGTGTACTTCAAAGTTTCTCTGAATCTACTGTGATGAAGTCCTCAACAGTCTCACGACAATCTTTCGTGTAAATCATAACGTCCAACTTTTGTATAAGGTGCTTTTTGTGCTTTTCAGATTTAAACATATATATGTACATTACCGAACCATTCTATCAGATTATTTTTTTGCCATTTATTTTTGAAGAATTTATTGATGTTACAGTAAAAAT
>JBCAUI010513569.1:0-12365 GCA_038406195.1 Haplosyllis anthogorgicola | reverse complement strand
GTTAATTTGAGAACAATAGGATTTCACACTGTCATGTTGTCACCGTAGAGATTTTAACAGATTTTTTGACCAAATAATTGCGACATCTAGACTAAGAAAGGTCAGATAATAAAATAGAAAGACTAGAAATTCACTCCGTGCTCCTGTTGTTGAGAAAAGTAGAGCGTTTATTTCTCTCAATGATCCTGGCTGTTCAAAAGGTGTCTATTAGGAAAAAACCGGAAACGATCGACCTGAGATCCTGTTCATCCAAAGGGAGAACGGGGTAAAAACTAGTACAAATGTGATGTGTAATAGACAGTATCGAGAAATATAAATATACAAATTAACATTTATAAATTAACGTAGTTGAACTAAAACATCCTATTCTCTGTTAAATAGGATAAAATGCACCTTAGTAAATTTGTTATTAAACTTCAAAGTGAACGTCTGGTATGTTTTCCAATATCGCTGCTAAACAGCTGTTTATTAAGACATAATTATGATAACTGACAAAGGTAGCTGGCCTCCTTAGCCCTTTTAGTAGAACGTCTATCTTGCTAATTTTTGCTTGAAAAGTATGTGAGAAGTGTGACTAGCTGTCAGCTGACACCCACATGCAGCTTACAGTCTTTTTGGGCACAACGTAAGAGCAACTCAAAAGTGACTCTAAGGATAATAGCACATTAGCCCTATCCTTAAAAGCCACACAGGGCATAAAAACCGACCAAACCTCTGATACATTGGGCACTAGTGTTTTCTACAACAACTAGGGGGGAAAAGAAAATACTGAAGAGGATGAGAATGAATGAAAAGGCCTCCAGTACATAGAATTTATATCGGAAGTTCAACAATAGCGCATTAAAAGCACAGCCTGAAATTCTTTCGTTCTCTCCTTTGTTCTCTTTGTTTCCAAAATGATACGATTTCTGTGTACTGAATCGCCAAGGTACAGCAATCACACTGGGTAATCAAGGTCGTGTCTAGTCTACATTCTATGTCGATGCGACCTCCTCCCCTAGGAATGACTTCGGTACTGAGCAGCTGAGTTTTCTAGGTCACCTAACACGGGAATTATGATGTTGACTGCAATTATCAGATTCAGATATAGATATGACCCCCACCTTCACCCCTAAAGAAAATTCTGTCGGCTCCTGAACTTTATAGTCTAGCAACTTTGAAACACACAGAACAAAAGAGACGACAAAAGAATTCCATGCTGAGCTTTTGAAATTCTGTTGTTCCAAAACTGATAGAAATTTCAGGAGCTGTCAGTCTACGAGAGTGAGAGTTCAAGTTTCAAATACTTTTCAGCAGAAATTGGAACCATGAAATGTATAGAAAGTTTAAAACCTTTGATCAAAGGCATATCAAGATACGAGTAGGGCGACCGGCGATTTTTTTCCCAAACCAACACTGTAAATGAAAACACCTTTCTTATTTATGAAATGTCACGTTGTGTTTGTAATCTGTCCATGGTGCACTTGTATTTTCTTCTTAAATAAAGACCTTTCCTGCTCCCAGCGTGGGAGATAAAAATAAACAATGACAATATTGTATTAAATCAATTTCACTTGGGACATTTATACGGTGATCTCTACTACACTCTTTTCTTATCAGCCAATCAAGTAACACTCTGTAGTAACAACCATAGTCCACTTTCGACCTACTGAGTCTACTGACTAGCCATCTTTAATCATGATTACCTGTCTGAAACAGCTGACATTTTGGCTAGACTGATGCACCGGTGTGGCAAAAACATGCACATGCAATTTCCGGTTCGGTCGCCCAGCAGCCTGGAAGATGGCAACAGTTTCTAAGCTGTTATGGACTAAGGTCCATAATGCTGGGTTGTAACCACTGTTCCATGACGGATCGATACAATCCACTGTGCCTTTTATGGCTGATAGCAGCTTCCTGAAGCAAGGCATGTAGCAACAAACGCAGCTTCCTTTTATTGACCATACAATAACAAAATAAATTTCACACTGCAGTATTCATTTGAAAACCTTGCACAACATCAAAACGCAAAATGTACCTGGCCAGGCTTTCAGATATAGAATACGAACAATTCGTTACTCAAGGGAGGAAATGAGTGGAATTTGCTCTTCATAGATCTGAAAATTCTACTAATATACCGTAGATGTTGCCTAAGTAGTACCCAACTATCGAATTAAGAAAAAAAATAAACAAAAAGAAAATGTATCACTAGTTCTAATTTGCTGTGCAGTGAAGTTTAGAGATTCAACTGACGAGTGCAGCCGCATTATCATAATCCAAACAGTAGTCAGGGATGAAGAAATTCATCCATGTATGCATTTATTGACAAATTACGATATTGATAATACGTTTTGAGCCTCACAAGGTGTACCCTGAACAATAAATATTTCAATTTATTACTTCAAAACACTATACCATGAAAATAGTAAAGGTCCCGAGCATTTAATATTTTGGAATTTAATATAGCAGCGTATCTTATTGTGTACGTTAAATGTCAATTTTAAATTATTGGAATTGATGTAAGCATTAACAAGGAAACTGGCAACCGTTTTGAGCCCCATGCCATTGAAGATAGATGCTATTCAATTGTAATGTAATGCTGTGCGAAGCTACCAGGGTATAACCATGGAGACAAGATACAGTAGGTACCACTGGGTATAAAATTATCAGCAGCGAAGGCCGCAGCTGCACTTCTAAGGAGACCTTAGCAAAAAGCAGTCTCTTAACAATTTTCCATACCAAAATAGTTGTAAGGATCTTAGCACAGTTTGATTGAAAAGGAAGTATATTTATTTGCTCACGAAGAAAGAAGCTTCATCATCTTGGCCAAAATGTGGCTAAAGGTATTATGAATTTGCTATTAAAGATGATGTTATTAAATGTTTTGGTTCCGAAATAGTATGGTATTTCAGAACCACCTTGTCAAACGTCATCGTGTTTTAGTTAGATTTAAAATGAGGAAAGACGAAAACCTTTATCGTGTGCATTGTAACTAATTTCTTGGCTGAATCATAATATAAATTTAGTAGACCAGCCAGCACACATCTTTCACCTAAAAAAGGTCCAGTCCCGGCCACCATGAATTTCCTAACTGACCATTCCTAACTGACCAGTCCTTACAGTGGACTGTAAACAAGAAGTTGCATGTGCTTTTTACCCCATCACCAGTCTAGTTAATTGATGTAATTAGGCACATGGGACTAATTATCATGATTAAAAGTGATTAAACATGGCTAGTTTCCAGACCTAATTCGGTAGAATTTGGCTGGTCTCCAGTCTATAAATTTAATAACATAGGCACAGGTGATGATGTCGAAATCTTTCATGATTTAATAAACTTGCTTACGGTTACCTTCTTCTAAAAGGTGACACAGTTGGTTGAACATGTTGAAATTAAAGTCCAGTTTTTTCATGTAATGATAAATATTCCCACACTTTTATCTGTATCTAGATTTAAAACAATGTTCAAGTTTACAAACACACCAGAAATAGGACTTGTATCTTCTAGCTTCTAGTTCAAGACATATTTACCTGTGAACATAGGGCCTAGAAAGTTTAAATTTATTGAAAAGAAATACCTCCCTAACACAACTCAGGGAGTCTTTATTTTGGTTTACGGCTCTCTGACAAGGTTCATTGTTAAAGCTAACAAATAGAAATAAAGATAATTTCCTCACTTGAGAAGCTAAAATCGGTGCCTTTAAGTGCTACCAAAAGTGCCAAATAAACCCAAACCGAAATGAATATTGAAAAGAAGTTCTACAATTCTAATTTTCAGGGGACGCTGTTCATTGTTGGAGCAGTTGTATGTCATTACTTTGGTGAGTAATTTTGTCGCAAATCTAAATAGGATAGTAGAGGGATGTTTATTTTAATCATTGAAATGGGGAAAATCGAGTTTCTATGTACAAGACTATGCTTTAACTGCAATTTAACAACGCTAACAAGGCAAATTCAAAATGTGGGTTAGTTATGTACGGCTTATGTCAAACAAGAACTGAATGTATGATTTGATAAATAAATAAACACTTTTTTGATTTCTTAACCCATCATCGATTGTAGACAAATTTGACATAAACATGGCATCGTATTGTGAATTTAAAAATTCTTTGTTTTATTGACACTTTTATTCTGAAATGTTGAAAAATTGTATGAAGAAAACGTGCTATAAATGTGAAGCGTTTCCTGTCATAATTCTTTTGACAACAACGTCGGACTGACAAACTGCTCATATCATTGTCCATTAGGATTTTTCCCCGTCAACTATTTTATGACAATTACTGAAAAGTCCAAGATTGAGCGACAACAATCATATGTGCAATTATTAATTGATATTCATCATGAATATTTTCTAATACAAATTGCTTGTTCCATCATTAACATATTAAAGTACTAATCTTGAACACAACATAGTCAAGATCCATAACAGTAGGATTATCTCAATAGAGTCTGCCTGCCTCCCAAATTTTTCTCTTTGTTTCAGAACATTTACTTAATCTCAAAAGATATTTTCCATTTGCTAAATAATAATCCTTACATTGGCAGTACATACAATGGTATGCAATTTACAGGCCATTGTTCTAGTAAGATTTTATAACCTATAATTGTTAATAGTACTTTAACAGTACACGTACTGTATCAGAAGTTTAACAATAGCACATCAAAAACACAGCGTGAAATTCTTTCGTTCTCTCCTTTGTTCCCTTCGTTTCCAAAATGATACGATTTCGGTGTACTGATCACATTTTGTCCTCGGCTACAGAATGATAAAACAACACATTTTGTTGACAAACAGGGGAATGTCGAGCCGATGAAGAATCCTTCTCTTCAACTATCGACCCGGACACTCTTGATTATGATAGGACGCATTTGGAAGAATTGATTGACGTGTTCAATGAAGCAGTGTCGTGGCCAATAGGAAAACGAGGTCAAAAATGCACATCGGACGCCGATTGCAGGTATAACTTTCTCAGGATTTATCATCAGGAAAACACTCTCAGATTTTGTTGGTCTTGTCCTATCTTAAAGTATGCGAAATAATTCTTAGCAACACTTTTGACAAAATTGAATGTTTGAAATTGAGTTTAAAAAGGGAAACCGACGTCAGATTACAATGGCTCTTAGCACATCAGAACACAAACTGCGTATGTAATTTCAAACAATTGTATTCAGTTATTTCAAGTTAATAATGTAAATCAAAATGACAGAATTTCACAATTCATTGTTTTAGTTATCATAAATTAATTTGAAACCATAGTGATGGATTTATACAATCCAATCCAAAAATAACTTAAAGCTAACACTAAGAATGAATTGCAGATTCATATTTTCACATGTATAAGCCGCTGATTAGTTCCACGATACTAGTTTGGCCGAAAACAATAGCTGTTGTTTAGTATAGATACAAACTCATTATTTTGTACGGCATTGTGTTTCTAATTACCAAATTACGTGGGCATTTTATACTATTATCAGTAAAATAGAGAAAATGTTAATTGTTGCCGACTGTTAACAGTCAGGTTAGCAACGCCATTTTAAATTTGAGTTGTCCACGCGAATGTGCTGGATGGTAGTGTATAGCTAATAAGTCTGTGGCGACGACCGTCTTACATGCGCTAATCTTTTGATCTTACATAGAGTAGTATCAGTGCGAACCCAATTGAGTGCAGCTGCACCATGCATTTTTAAAATGCTTTCGTACAGTAAAAATTTTTAATTTATTTCATTTTTAGTGATTATACGGGGACAAAGTGTTTTGGTTTTGCGGATTGCAAGAGATGCGTATGTGATCCATTTGAGTACGACTTCGTTAAAGATTACTTGGACGAATGGTTAGATGATGCGAATGATCCAGAGGAGACCTACACACGTCGATCGTTCTACGACGAAACCACTAACAAGTGTTTGTTAGGTAAGTGTAATAGGAACACCTTTAAAATTCCTTAAAAACAATGCACATCTTAAATATTTTCTCCATTAAGTTGAGATCCCGCAATAGTTTATAGAAAAACATGTTTCTGTTCAGTACAGATACTTCTTTTTAAAAATGTAAAGCGTGGGGTGAGTACAGTGTCATTCGATGCCCGGTCCTTTGCAGCGTTTCAGTGTACTTCCCAGTAACCCTGGTAACATTTCATAAGAAATTCTTGCCGCATAACATTTATGTACATTGCACCAATTTGCAACAATGCTTGCTTCCTTCGGCATGTTTTGTCAGTTCTAAAAGGTAATTGCTTTGAACCACAGACAGTGAATATATGTCCACAGGTCCAGTCAACACTGAAGCTGTGAAACAATGCAATCCTCTTTGTTGGTTCATTTAGTATCTATTATTGCAATAGGTTATAAAAAAATCTGAATCCCTTGTGAATAAGGTCTCATTAAATAGACATAATTGTTTTTGTGACTTAATAACACATCACTGATTTTTTACTTGAAGTTAAGTTGATCGACGATGCATGTGACCATGACGACCAATGCCCTGAAAACGATGGAGGCGAAAGGAGCTGCACGACGACAAGTGCCGACAGCACGAAGAAATGCAGATGCAAAAAAGACCATTACGTCGCCACTGACAGCAGACTAAGTGAGATCTTTTTCTTTCAATCTCATAATAGGCTTTTCCTTTCGTTGGGCTCCCAAAGCTACCAAATAGAAATGGTGATGATTTCGATCGTACTTGTATGTTTCGTAATTTAGCAGTAGGCCTTATCTTTTAAAAGGTTATTAATTTCTCAAACAATTTGTAAATAGATTGTTAAATTTGGTGAAAAGTATACATTCGGGAAATCATTTCACCACAATTCATTTATCTTTTTTTTTTTTCATTTATTTTAATTCCATTTATTTTCATCATATCCGATTAAAATGACGTAATGAAATACTTGACCAGAAACGTCTTAAAACATGCACTCATATTATTCCTGCAATAAATCTGGGTTGGTTATTAAGCAAACAATGTTTTATACTGTTTGTAGGTTGCCAAAAGCCTGGTTACAACCAGACATGCGACACGACGAATGGCTGTAGATCTGGCTTGACATGTACCGACGAATCAACCAAGAAATGCGAGTGCGACGAGAGCGTACATTGGTATGACAACTCAGGAGCCGTAGGCGATGACGCTCAAGATGCTTGCAAGTAAGGCTTGATTCATTTACAAATGCCTGAATTTGTGCTATTTGAAAAGTTTTAATATAAAAAAGAGTTTACAACTCGCATTACAAGTTTTCTCTATCAGTTGGGTACTGCGCAATGGGTGATACTGGCGTAACCAATGCGTTGCTGGGATGCTTTCTTCAAGAAATCGGTCGCAAGGATAAGGAGGACGGGATGATCTGACACTGCAGTAAATACAACCGATTGACAATAAAAACAAAACAATCCTTACGATTCGCACTTGACAGATGGCCTAATGTTTTAAATGAGACGTGTTTTCATTTCCATAGGCGACACTTTTGGGATGAGACCTGCACTGACAATGACCACTGTGATGCCACGTTGGGCCCGCATGATATTAAACGATATTTGACATGCGACACTGGCGCTAGCAAATGCGAGTGCAACCCAAGCTATTATACTCTGAACGGGGCCCCGGACCGAGGTGCAACAGGAGCAACGGCTTGCAAGTAAGTTCATTGCCCCATACATAGTGAAAGAGAAATCGTAATGTATGCATGTTGGAATGACGAACAATAATCCGATTATTAAAGATGAAAGTAGTTGCAGAGCTAAGTCGGTCATGTAAGGTTGTTTTTTGTTTCGGCATACCTTGCGGTACAGCGATGCGAACCTCTTCCCGCCTTCCCCACCCTGGGATTGATTTTGGTACAGAGGATTCCTACTTGCTGCATATAGGAATTAATATCTTTTTAAATTCAATTGAAGAAAGGTTGGATTTGAAGACGGATATTACCGAAAATATCAGATCTGGACAATTCATAGTTTCATACACTTTTCAGCAAAATTTTGAGTGAAGCCTGGGAAGAATGACATTGTAAATGAAAGGAAAAGAGCTCACGTCAACTTTCGGTCCATCAGAACATACGTTTATTCTTTTTTCATGTTGTTTGCATCAAACTTTTCACATATTTAGGAGACATTCGTATACAGTTTTCAACAAAGAATTTGTTTAATCATATCGTAAGTTGTTATTTTTGGCAAATCTGATTTACAAATATTTCGGATTCATTTTGAGAAAGATTCTGGGTAAATCCATTTCATCTTAAATATCACCAACATTTATTTCTTAGATTTTGATATCGTCCAGTTTCTATCTCAATTAGTACTAGTTTTAATTTTGATATTAGTATTCTTTCACAGGTGCTTGTATAAAATAGGTAGGGTTCCACTTGATTTGTTATCCGACGTATACGTTTCTAATGAAAAAACTGTGCACGCACGTGCGTTACAACCTGTAGGGTCATAAGATACTGTAAAACTGTGGGCACACTGTTTTGGAATAAACCAAGTCTAATCATGCACGAACCTTAGAAACTTACACCTCCATTGTTTAGTGTGGCCCTTTGGAAATTGCAGTTATTTCAACATATATCTGATGATGTGATGTAAAATCAGCTGACATAAGAGTATTGAATTCAAATAATTGAAAACATGAATCAGCAATTTTCACTGTCAGTGTTTGTGAAATATATATTTTTTTGACTACATGCTGTTTTACCTCCACTTTGTCATTGAACAGTGATGTTGAGAACGCTGATTTTAGTTTGTTTTTCCTGTCTAACTGAAGTGTTATAACAAAAATAGTTTAAAGGAAATGTATTGCCAATACTTAAATTACCAAGCAAAACAAATGAATAAAAAGCTATGACATTGGAGGTATAAGTTTCTAAGGTTTACACATGATTAGACTGGGTTTATTCCAAAACAGTGCACGCATAGTTTTATTGTATGTCCTATGACCCCACAGGCTGTAACGCACGTGCACATGCACTTTTTTCGTCAGAAACTTATACGTCCATTATCTTTACAGAAAGATAATAATCGGTGACACCGGCTGCAATGGTGTAAACGGTGTGTGTTACGGTGGGCATCCATCAACCGGCTCTCACACCCAGACGACAATGTGTGACACCAATACATGCAAGTGCAAGGAAGAATATCCACACAAAGTGAACGACCAGTCGTGCAGGTACATTAAACAATATATGTTTGTTCGTAGTATCTTATCTTCATCAATTTCTTTCAAACGTATTGCACATGACAGTGTAGGACCTTAAAAAACTTCTTCAAATGATAGGAATTACGCCTACAATGAAGTAGGCTGTAACACCAGAGCTGGCTCAGCAGGTGAGGTGGAGTCCTTCACTGATAGTAGGAACAATAACAGATGTGACGACTCTCGCCTTGTGTGTGGTACCTCTGGCGACGATGATAACAAATGTATCTGTGATAACCAGTACCCGAAGTGGGATGGTGGTGAAGAAAGATGCCGGTAAATCTTTTTTTGCAACGAATAACTTCATTTGACACTGATCCAGTACGAGAAAATCTCACCAAAGTGTTTACGTGGTACCTTATAGGTGTTTTTTTTTGTGAAATATATACCATCCAATGTTTCTCATCCTTGAGCAAAATTATATTTTTTTGAACTTATGCATAGAAAGACCATCATTTAAAAACTAAAGTTCCCATTCCCCTGTTGACTAAAGTAAAACAGATTACCTTATAATACTAAAGAACTGGTGGACTCAACCGATCGATTATATAATCCTTAATTTAACAGGGAGTTAAACATCGGAGAAACTGGCTGTAACCGTGTTGTTGCCGCGAACGGTAAGGTGGAAGCTTATGGTGACAGTAGTGATGACGGTAGATGCGCTATTGGTTTCTGTGACGTTGACGGAAACGATGACGATGACGGTGTGTGTAGATGTCGGGAAAGTGCTCCAATTTATACCGCAGCTACAGCCACAGAATCGGCGTCCTGCAGGTAATGCTATTGCGTCAAGTGAGCTGGGAAAAATCATTGTAATGTGATTATATATAACACCGAGGAAACAAAATATATTTCTCTCTGCTGATATCCAGCATCTTCAATGATAGTTGATATATTTTCAGCGAGATACTGGTTGGCCAATCTGGATGCAAAGTAAATATGAACTCCAATACTGAAACTTACGGCACAAAAGATAATGGTCGCTGTCATGGTGGAGATAGCACGACAACTTGCGATGACAGCACCACCAAGGGCACATGTGAATGTGACGCCGACAATCCAACTCCCAACGAAAACAACAGATCTTGCCGGTAAGTTTTGTCCAGTACCCTGCATCTTGACGTTGTATCATGAGAGTAAATAAAAAATTCAGTCAATTATTTTATATTGGTATTAAAAGTGATAAGTAATTTTTTCAAAATAAAAAAAAATTAACAAAACAAAATAGGTCTGCCAGCAGAGAAATGAATAGCTTAGTGGTATAGATTTGGCCTGACAAGGGAGATGTCTCAAGTTCAATTCCAGATACTTACATATATTTATTTTAAATTATTATTTTATTTGAAAAATATTACAACAGGCGACAGCTGGTGTAAATTATGAATGTTCTCATTAGGAAATTCATTCGTATTGAACGTCCTACAATGAGCTTATCAAAAAAATTAGACTTTAATATGATTAGAAGTGACTATATTTCCCTTTGTTCACTGCAACATATTAAAGATTGGCTTACTGAGGATTTTTCTTAGTTGTGATGCCTGCGTAACTGATACTAGATACTTAAAAAATACTATTTTAAAGTGCATTACTAGAGTCAGTTAAGATATAAAGTCACTGATTTTAATTAAATCACCAATAACAGTGCAGATATTTACATTTGCCGTCCTGTTAGATTGGGCAGACAAAATTGTCCCACTCCTTAATAAACCCACAAACTTATTACAGTGCAAATATGAGAATGCATTTAACTCGATTAAAATAGGTCATCTTGTTCTCTTTGAGCATCAAAAACACTATTTACTCTGGCTTACTAATTGAACTTTGCAGATTGTCAATATGTGTAGTTCGCAACTTATTGTCCGTATTTTGAATGTAACCTAATGTTGATTTTAAAACAAACACAGGAGATCGAGATGGGACGAAAATTGTGATGAAGACAGTGATTGTCAATCTCCCCTTACGTGCAATACTGACACTGGGAAGTGCGTGTGTAACGGCGAAGAGAAGTATTACGATGCAGATTTAACCACAGAGGAAAGACGGGGTCAATTTGCCGGCACGGCATGCAGGTACAAAACCACATACCACAGTAATTTAAGTTGTTTTATCTTATGTCTTAAAATTATCCAATTGCCAAAAAGTAAGAGGTCCCCAGGGATGAATCCGTATGCCTGCCTGCCTTTATGTGATATAATGTGAACTTAAGGTAAATCGTACACTGATTGACCTTACCATAGACTTACCTTTGTACATATTTCATAATTTGTGGTTGATATATTTACCAGTCAATGCTATTGTCAAAATACTTCTTTTTGCCTACAATTACTAAATCTAAAAATTCAAATTATCAGAAATTTCATCAGAAATTTCGCTTAATTCACATCAACAAGCACTGCCATTTCTCATTTAAGCTTTGGGATCTCGAAACTCAGTTTGAGTCTACCCACCTTCCTGCACTTTGTATCATGTGACTCATCAGGGGAAGCCATTTTGGTTAACTTTAAATTATGTAACAAAATTCACCCACCCTCCCACCCTTGTGGTTCACTGTTTAGCTTTGTAGTGTTTCTTGGAGGGTATGGCCCATAATTTTGTCAGCTGCTTTCACAGCTATTTTCAATCTATATGTATTTTAGGGCATAGCCCAGGTAGAACTTAATTGTTGTGTGGTTTCTTTCTGGGTGCTGACCTCCAGTTCCTCACTTTAGGGGAATGGGGACCAGAACATGGGGAGAGACAATTTTCCAGTTTTACAGTTATGTGGTCTAGTTGTGTTAACCAGTTAATAAAGTTTTCAAAACAAAGAATGGGAAGCTTGTTGTTTCTCAATTGTGACAAAATTGCCCCTGTCGATGTTTGCTATTTGCTATTCTATTTGCTGTTTGCTGGGTGTATATGACATGCTCCATCAGAACTGAAATTCAGTATGACACATCAAAATGTTTACAAAAATTAAACTTTTTGCTAAACATTTTTAAATGTAAAAAATGATGGAATAGATGTCAAAATCTATCAGACATTTGGTCCTGTAATTTTGAAAAAGTTATCGGACTGATCTATCCGACATTGTCCGTTGGACTGAAGTAAACTTGCATTCTGAGTAGTCATGTGTATTGATATGTAGTAATATGGTGTCGACTAGCATCAATCGGTGGTGAGGCGGAGTGAATGCAAAGAGCAAGCGAAAGCTTAAAGCCATTTCTATTAC
>JBCAUI010513558.1:0-12367 GCA_038406195.1 Haplosyllis anthogorgicola | reverse complement strand
ATCAAATATTACTCTTCAAAGTTTGGATGCATTAATTTTATGGGTGATATTTGTGGATTTAAATTGTAAGTTATTCCACCAGAGCAGATGCTGGCATGCCATAACCATGTGAAGCATGGGTTTCACCTAGTCAAATAAAAAAAAAACATAAAAAATTGGAGTAAAAATCCTGTTAACTTTCATTGAATTTACAGAAAGTTTTAACAAACCGTGTCTTGGGATTGAAGAAAGTGTGACATTTCTGTCTACAATTACGAAACAGTTAAATCTGTTTATACTTCATTTTTATTTTTATTTCTTGATTCATGGAACTACTTATGTGTATAAATCACAAATGGTGCACAGCGTAGTGGAACAGACGGAATATGAAAATACTGGCAGTTTTTATTTAAATTAGTTTTTTTGCCAGATCTGACAGATCTGATAACTGTAATAATTTCAGTATAAATTGACAAAAGGGCAACACACATTGTTTATTACAATTCTTAATTATCGTACATGGTTTAATTGTATTAACAAACAACACATGTTGTACCATGTATGAACTACAATGTAAACCAAAACTGACAGATCTGTCAGATCTGATAGAAACGCAATTAGGAAAAAACCTCGATTACGTAGCATTGAAACCGTAATTTCTTGGCGTATTACGGAACAAGTAATCTAAGTTACATCTGAGGCAATTGAATGTAATTAGATTTCTGAAAATATCTCGCAAAATATTTAAAAGGAAATTGACAAGATGTTGGGATCGACTCCGGAAGCTGATTTATTACCATCATCAGGTCCTCTTATTTGCAAAGAATTATTGCTGGTGGTCGTTTTACGTGCCATTTGCCTAACTTTTATTCGAGTGAAACCGGCTTATTTTCATTTCTGACATGGGCCTTAGGCTGAACTTAACAGATGAATGTATTAATGGACTGTCTTATTTTCCTAAATACAATCCACTTGAGGATGGTATATAATTAATGTATCGTTATTCTTCTTATTATAATTATTAGGGATTCACAAGTTTTGAAACTTTATGTTGTCCGAATAAAATTAAGGTAACATTTAGGCACTGTAATTCTGAAATGTTATCATTGAACTTATTGGTACTTATTTATTTATAAACCTAAATACAGTTTATCTTTTTAAGCGAAATAGTAAAATAAACTTTCATAGATTTTCGCCTTGTTTTACCTTGAGTGATGTAATTGGTACTCAGGTCAGAAATTCGTTTAATAACATTTGAATAATCAAAAGTCTTTGACAAAAAATAGTTGCAAAAAACCGTAGCAACATCATCCACTAAGCATTGCTAAAGATCATCAATTTCTTGTACACAGTATCATTTCCATCAAGGGATAATCGTATAAGTTTTGTGTGGATGTAAAATCCTGAAATAAACCAGACAGCTGCGGGTTATATTCCCTCTATGGGTGGAAATAAGAGTATTCTGATTGGATTCTCGACAAATATAAAGTGTACGTAGCCTTACTGCAAGACACTGGAGCGAGGGATAAGTTTACAGAAAATTTGAGCAGCAATTGCCCTCAGAAAGGGATACATTGTAAACAGTACCTGTACTCCACTGCACATTTCATATGTTTTGGCTGTACTTGGCCGTTTCAATTTGAGTGCTGCTTAAGAATTCAGAGGATGCTAACTTTGCATTCAGTGGTGTGTAAATGAAAAGTGGTATGTTATAGAATCGAAGGTATACTTAGAAAAATATTATTTTCACAATGTTCAATTATAAAGTGTGTACGGCTATTCCGTGCATCTAAAATATGTCATGCACTAGTGTTGTCCATAATACAAATGTTAGACTAATGTAAATATACCGCGGAATGTGCTATTTTATCTAAACAGCTGAAAAGTGCATATACTGCTTATCTCTCTACCTACAGCTGTGTAAGGGGCTGTCAATAACAGCTTTGAACACAATATTTACGTGTACATTATACAATGATTAAAACACAGGCCCATTTGATTCATGTTCATCAGAACCATTTGTGCGTTTTACAAAGGTTGCCCAGATTTTCTAGTGACAAAATGACTGGGTTTTTCTATAATTAAATGGCATAAATGTATAATGTTGTAATTTTTACAGTATAATTATCCCATTTAGACAGTTTCTTAATTTGACTAAAACGCAGTACGATCCAAAAATCAACCCTACATATCACTAGCAGATCATATGACTACAGTACAAGTGTAGTTTTCTCCCCAGCTACAGGACTCATTCAACCACTGGTCATTAGACTTTGCCACCATTTACTTTGGAAATCGTAATAGATTTGGGCAGGAACTCCCAGAGGTCTTTACAAGCACCAAGGTCCTTCTACTACCGAGGTGGTTAAGTGATTAAGTATTATTGGCATCATTACTTAGATGACTCTGAGTTTATGTTGTATTGTTTGCTTTCCTGTTAAGTGACATCCAACGCGGAAAGGCTTTGGTAATTGGTGCTTCTGACAGCATATAATGCCGAATTGAAATAGATCCCTTGAAAGGGTGGTAGCCGTATTGTCGTAATATAAAACAGTTTCGGATAAAAAGATGCAATAGAATTCCCTCCATTGCAATGACCAGCCCCTCTTGTTTCGAAACGAAATGAAGGCAATAGTGTATCATTCGCTTGATGAATGTTTCTATTCAGTCCACTATTTAAAATAACTAGATGTAACAATTGCTCGCACAAGTTTTGCGTTATCTGTTTTACCTTACACTACGTCACAACACAGGTTGTTGGATGAAAATGTAGTTAAATAGTCTATTTGTTTTTCAAAAGCAATTAAGGGTGAATTCTGAGTTTATATTAAGGGTTTTCAAGTGCAAATCCAGGCATGGTTTACCTATTTTATCATATATTTCATAATCAATTACTCTGAAACACCTACAATTCGTTTGAAACAACTGAAATGCCATGAATGACAAAAGTTACATGTCTACCAAACTGAAACTACAATAATAAACATGAAAAAGAATTGCAATACAAATGAGAAAAAATGCAACCCATTTGGTCCTCTCATTGGTATGCATGAATTGTATTGTTGTTGCTGTTACAAAAGTAACCACTTTCTGAGATCATTGTGCTCCAAGAATTTGTTTCTATAAGTCCAGCTGCTGGTACTTCATATTGTGTGCAAGGGTATTCTAAACATGTTAAATTAAAATTTGAATTTCAAATGCCATGAACATTACATTTGATATGATTTCTATCAATATAATTCAAACAAAAAGGATAGTCACCTTTATTTGTGTATTTTTGTACTTATTTTCGTGTATACTTCATATTGCAATCTGTTTTTGTTTCAGTGGAATAACCAAAGTACAGTTACCATAGTATATTTGATATGTCATTATAAAGGGAAAATTAAATTTCCCGGTTGTTTACACTTGGTGTAGAACTAAAGTTATTTTGAACTGTCCAGGTTATTTTAGGTACAAATCTGACGAAGGATATGCTTACTTATCTTTTGAACCGAATGGCTGTATCTAATAATACCTTGTGAACTTTTGATTTGATATCATATTACAATAATATTAATGAAATAGTTTCAGGTGAAACAAACAACATTTCGTGCAACAGCTGTATTTTCTTTACAACACGTACTACCCATTTATTCAATTAATTGGCTTTAGTATTTCATATTTAACAAAACAATCGTAAAGCATTTAATACTTAAAAAAAACTCACCAACTGCGACAAACATTTCTCACTTACCTACAAGGAAAAAAGTACAATTGCATATTAATATTCAGTTTCGTCGTATTATGAATTAGATTATGATTTTTAAATTTGTCAATAGATGTTTACTCACAATCACATGGGAAGAAATGTTTCCTATTCTGAAGCAGTGAAAAGTGGTAATTCATTCAGTGCAATGCTATTTTCAATCGCTCATTTGAAAATAATACCCTGAATGTCACCAGCATCACTATGTCCTAACATCACTGTCTTTCAAATGCACACCTTTGTCCTTTACCTGGAATTAGGACTACTTAAGGCCATTCTTACTTTCAGTAGCCTATTCGTAGTTCCTATAACCAACCTACCTATAGTAAATCTGCATCCATCCAGTTTAACTATACACACTCTTCGTCTGGGTACATATCCAATAGAGTCTGATTGAACATTCTGAAGTGGAGGGTGACCTCCTTCACCCACAGGGCAGGAGTAAATTCTCTCCAACCCTGGGGGATGCCTCCTCCCAGAAGGAAGAGGGAAGGGTGGAGACTCTGGTCTGTCACCATTGGTGGCTTCCATGGTAACCATTTAGAATCTGTATTATATCCACTAGATTTCAAGAAGAGTTTCTTTCCTCTTGTCCAATCTAACTGCTGAGTTAGCATGGAGGGTAACTCCATCTTAGATACAATTTCTGGCTGATGGAAACTGTACAGCCTCCATAGTTTTATTCCAGTGCCAGATGACTAGCAGCTTATGCGGAAACCAGAATTTATACACGATTAACACTTAATCAAAGAATAATGATCTGTATTAATATCCAGTAATTCCAAAAGCATGATAATTATGTTCTAAACAAATGCCTTCATCACCGAGAAATAATCCATTATCCACTCTGTTTTCTAGATTACACATCCTTCAACTGGATAGTTTTGCAACATAATCTGAAGAACAACCTAAGAACAATAAGTATCCAATAATTCCGAAATGTACAGTAAAACACATCATAACAAGAGTAGCAGTTTCGAGCATGTCAATAATGCTGTACTTGTAACTTGCTTCATGATCTCTTATGTAAAATACTTCCTCCACAGTGATGTGACTGTGAATCCTTTCAAGGAAGTTCTGTTGTGAAGACTTAATCCTGGTTTAAAATTGTACTGATGAAACATCCAAACTATGAAACAATTTTTTACATTTGTTATTCCATCATATTAAACTTAGAGAACAACTCGTGTTGATAGAATTAATATTCCATACACCACTCGTCAATACTTAGACTAATATTCAATAAAGTTTGCAGTGTAAACTTTCAAACGAATATGTTTACATTTGCATATGAAGAATGATCAAATATGGTTCAAATCAAAAGATGTTACATTACCATAATCCATTTACAATACCGAATGTATTGGTTTGAACTGAGTACTAACTAACATCGCAATGCACAAACCCTCATAACACACTAAAGCCATAATGTAGTTTGGTACGTTTGATTCAAGATTTTAATCCCGTTTGTGTAATGTATATCCAATCAAAGTAATACATAAGCGGGGTATAATCTCGACAAGGAAATGATGCTTTATCAAGACTTACTTGTGTATATTGTACAGCTAGCTTACTGACAACAGCTCTACACAGCTGCAGCTTTACTTGCAAAGTGACATCTATTTTTCGCAATGGCAACAAGTTCAGTTTGTTTATTTCAAATAGTGTGTTTTTTTCAATTATAACATCGTTCAAAGCGTTTATTGACATTAAAAACAGAGGAAACGGTGTAGATGAAAGGAAATATTAAATTGAAATCCAGACGAATAAATACAAATCTCTTGTTGTGCTTTAACAAATTTCCGGAACTCCGTAAGCGGTACTAAATTTAACAAGTCAGTCTTTTGATACCAGCTGCTATGGTAAAGGAAAATAAAACATTTAAATGCAAAATAGAGATCGAGGGAACCGTGGATACTTCCAGTCTTGGGTCAAAGGAAAGGATAATTTACTTTAGTGACAATAAAAATTTATGCTGTTCCTTGTTTCCATGAAAATATATACCAAAAACTGTCAGGAAAAGAAAAATAATCATTACTGGTTGGTACCAAATGACACGACAAAATTTCAGTCAAATATCATACAAGTATTAAATTATTATGTCAAACCATTTTTAAATTCGCACGAGTCGACGTTATTTACAAGGAGTTGGGACGTATGAATACGGTCATCTGACCTGGAGCTTCATCCTGGATTAGACTTATAGACAAATTGCATGTTTCTGTCCCTTAAAGTCGTTTGACCATTAGTCAAATATAAACGAACAAATACCATTGCTCTCGTTTGAAGTTATTGTTATTTTGTGAACTTGATGAGGGAATTCTTCGTACTAAAATGTCAGAGTTTACCCGGGGATATCTTTGACATAGGACAGCGATAATATAATGCCAGCTTATGAATACAATAGCAGGACTGCTAAACTTTCAGCATAAATCTTGGGAAAATTCCGACTCGAGTTACTTTTCTATGTTACTGTGAAACACCTACTAAAATATCACCTTGCTGTCCATTATGGTAAACAATATGTTTCACCGGAAAAGGTTTTAGGTCAATGACCTGTGCGCTGAGGTAATAATAGAGTTTAATTAATGGCTTCGTCAAAAAGCATCTTCTTTCATATTACGGTCTCATTTCTTGAGGTTAATTTTCTCCAATATACACATTTCAGCTACCTGTATCAGAGAGGAAGATCACCAAAGATAAGATTACAAAATAGTTACAGAACACCTCAAGGTCCCTGGGATCTTTTAAATTCGTACATAGTGGGGTGTAAATTTGTCATTGTTAATCAACCTTTTAAAAGTCTTAATCAAGATTTGTTTTCGAGCTGATTCAAGGTAAACCAGCCGTTTTGCATTCTAGTTGCCTGGATAAATAGTAGTCCATTATGTGATACTAAATTAACATGTGAAACTTAAGAAACCACTTGATTCGGTCATACAATATCACAGATCGGCATTACAATGACACAACATTGGAACTCGCAGACGTATCTACCAAGATGGCATTACTTTCATTCAATTTACAAAATGCCTTGAAGGAGCCCTCATTCCTTCCAAATGGAGCAGCTGGAAACAGTGTTACTCGATACAACCAAAATAGCCTCCGGTTAATAAATATCAATGTCGTCCTCAACAATATCATTTCCATCAAGGGATAATCTTGTTCAATTCCTGTACGCGTAATCTGTCTGTGGAGACAAAATCCTGAAATAAATCAGACAGCTGCGGATTGTATTCTGGATATGGGAGGAAATAAGAATATTTTGATTGGATATTTGGCCTTTTGTCCAATGTTTGGATTTCCACCACTGTAGACAAGCCAACGGATAATTAAAAGGGTCACCGTCTTGAAAGTGGAAACGAGCACATTTCAGGAAATGGCGTTTCCGCAGACACAAACTCAAAAGAGCCTTAGTAAAAGGTCATTTTCAGCTTGTTTTGTTTTCTTTTTGACAAATATGTTTGTCCTCAGGTTGAAGTCGAATAAGGATAGGATGGGCGGTTTTAATTTGTCCAATGAAATGGAATAATAGTGATTTGGGTGTCATTTGACATAAATTTACGCGATTAGAAGATTATCCAATTTTAATAATTTTTACGGTAGAAACAATCCAATTTTCATCTGTTAAGAGGATTGAACTAACGTCTCAACAATGGTGGCTGTATATTTATTGAGAATACGAATGCACAGTTATGCTGTAAAGTTTAACTTCCACAAATGCTGAGAAAACTAAATGCCTTGTTCTTGGGTAAAACCGGTTCATAAATGTATGCGCAAACCTCACAAAACCTTGGTCAAGATAATTGAAATTTGTTGTTTCGTTGAGTTTTTGCGAGTTTCCAAATTAACTAGTCTTCGCTTGAACAAATTTCGATAAAGGAGCCAAGAGACACCATTATTGCATTCTGAGAAAAAGACAATTTACCATCGAATGAAATAGAGTTGGTATTACTTTTCGTCCATCAAATATTAAATACACTGCACTTGCATTTCGCTTCTCATCACATATGATGCAATCAAAATCCACTGCTGCAATTCTCGTAAGATTGTGATATTCTCTGCAATATTGCTCATTGTTAAAAGGGATTTTCAATAGTTTTCCGATTTCATTGCTTCCCTTTGTTTCACCTTTTTGTGATCATTAAAACTAGGAACAATTTTTCTTTGCTAATAACAGCAGATTATGAAATTGTGTCCAGCACGTGGAAAAAAACTCCATTAAACGATATTGAACGGTCATTAATACTAATCTAGACGTGGGAATATCTGGAAATTATCTCAATTAGTAGAGAAGGACCAGTTTGCATATCTATTGAGTTGCAGCTGCTCCCTGAGGCACATAAGTAATTGACAAGGCAGCTTCACAACTAAACGTAAAAGGAAACAAATATTTTCATATAATAATTAAAAATACTCACACTTTACACAATATAATGAGTGTAGTATGTTACAAATATGAATTTTTATGTCGTGTCTCTTAATAAATTCAAGCAAGGTGCGATCTTTTTGCAAGAGCAGGGCTTTTTACTGAGACCTACTCATAATAATAAATCAAGGTGAACCATAAGTAACTTATGACAAGACAATGGCTCATGATGCATTACGATAGCTATTCAAGCATATTACATAATCTATCACGGTCGATCACCATTCTACTGAGAGAAATCTTGCTACCTACTACCAACTACCTACTACAATGCCCTAACTTGATTTCGATGCGTTTTAGACTGTCAACACCGATTTCTTTTTGCAAGTCTGGTAAAGCAACGGAACTTCTTTTCATAGTCTGCAATTAAAATCCTGTTAATTCACAATTTAGTTGACACTAGTCATTCATAATTTCGCTGTGCAGTTCTTACTTAACATATTAAGTATATTAAGCTATTCTCGATTCGGCATTGTCGTTTCACGAAAACTGATTTACAAGTTCCATTGAAAGGATCGCACTCTTTTGAAACTGCAGCTGTATGTTCCATGTTTACTGGCCATGAATTGACTATTCAAAAGCGCCTCTACAGTTCTACATATATATAGCAGTCTAGCCTTCCACAAGGTCATTACACTTTACCACCAATTTACTCGGGAAATAGAAATAGATTTGGACAGGAAAGTCCCAGTAGTCTTAAAGGGCACCTGCATCCTACGTTTATGGCGGTGTTGAATTGATAAAGTATTACTGACATTGTTGCCTACACAAGTCAAAGTTTATTTTGTTTGGTTTCTCTTCCTCTTTAACGGAAGCCAAAGTTGTAAGGAATTGGATAATTGACCTCCTACTATCTGATTAATATTTAAAAAGAATCAGTTGACAACTTCATGTCAAAGGTTCATTTTGAGTGTGATGAGAAATGACGATCCGAAATCCACAGGTATGTCTTACCTTGGGCACAACTTATAACTTGACAAACGAAGTTCAAAGACTGAATGTGTGTTCTGATGAGAAAGGGTAAGCATAAACAATCTGTTCGTCACATAACCAATCTGGTTCAAGGAGCAACTTTCATAGAACATGAAAGACAAATATGACACCATGTTCATAGGTTTTGCCTTTAAAGGTAAACTTTCATTGTGATAACTTTTGTGATCACCTTCATAAACAGTCACCTGAACCAAACATTCTGTCGAATTAACTTTTGTGACTTAACTGCAGTATGCTGCGAGCGAAGAATTCATTAGGAAAAGCAAACTTTCAAAAAACGGGCAAATGCAACTAATATTTTTGTGTACATCAAATCGTTCATGAGCTGACTGCACCGACGGATCTTCCATATATGACAAATATGTTGCATATAAATAGGAAAGATTGACCTTAAAGAGAGGGTCTACATAGCTCCATGATCCAATGTATATTTTATACAACAGAAGTAGTTATTATCAACATAATCTGGACAAATCAAATCCTACACTGGTCTAAATTCAAGTTTATGCAGTGCTAAATGCACGTTCCCTGATCTCAACGACGCCTCAGGGACTAATTTAAAGTTGGGCTAGACAGATAAAGGCAAAGAAACAAACATTTCTTCAATATATCCTTTACGGCACTAGAACACTCACACATATGCATAACGTCAATTGCTGCGGTTTACAACTGGGAATGCTGTAGGCGAAGGATGCACACACCAGCCTCTGTGATTGTATTGTTCACTAGTTACATCAACTGTAGATTTGTTCGAGTTAGTCATCTTTAAATCTTCCTATGCTTTGAACAGCTAGGATCTATAAAGTGTCCAAAGTACAAACGAAACTTAGGTCAAGACTTGAAAATTGAACATTGAATGGACCCAAGAACAAAATGGAGTTGCAATACAATAAAACTACCAAGATTTAGGTTGAATCTGGTCCAGTTCTTAAAATGGGTGGACACCCAACGTATTTCTTCACCATCGCCATTGATGTCGTAAGCTTTTATTTTATCCAGGATAAACCTTTTAATGTTTTCACAGATATTAACGAGGGCCTTATAATCTTGAATTCACAGCTAAAATTTGAAAAAAATGTAGAAGACCGGAGTGACATCTATTAATTTAAGGTCGGTTAACAAAGACACAAAGTGACCATGATGATATTGTGTAAAGCTGCAAACGAAGCTGCACAGCTAAGTCAGGATGAAATGGTTGTAAATCCTTAAAATTCAGTAGTTACGTAAGAAAACTTACAGATACAGGGTACAGACATTTTGGTATTGATTTACTTAATTTGAATAGTCCTGACAGAAAATAATGTCAAATGGTATATTATTTTACTTGCCACATTGACAGGAGTGCACATTTGGAGTTTTAAAACTAAAAACTGATAGCTGTCATCACGAAAAACAATATTCGACCGTAACTGTCCAGATTGTTGACACGTGTGTCCGTTTGTCATGCGCGTGACATCTGTGTACAAATGATTAAACACGTAGATCTAACTTGTTTACAATTCATCGATTTTCAACAATTGAGAGTTTTTCTTAATTCATTCTTTACCAAATCTGCCTAACATTCCAGACATATGAACGAACTGATTTTTAAATTGATTTTTGTCTCAAGATAATGTTTAGTTTAGGTTAACACTAATTTCGGTCCAATGATGAAATATTGTTCAAGACTAAATTCAGTCCTTGTTCCAAAAAAACCCCCCAAGAAACATACATTTAAATTCATTGCAATTCAAACTGAAAAGATAAGCAATAGAGGAGGTCAATTAACATGTCTAGTAAATTTAGTAAATTAAGTAGATTTGGTAGATTAGGTAAAGGAAATTAATAAGAAAAGCTTAGATTTGTATAGTGCATAAACTTCTTGAATACTGTTTTGAATCAAAAATAGCATAACCAATGAGCTCAATTTACTTACATCCAGCATTTATTGAAATTTTAGCTTTGTATCTTTAAATTAGATATATAGATACAAATGGAAGTAACTGAAAACATTGTCATCTCCGGCAAGCTAGGGGCAAAATTCTTTTAATCTGCAATGCATACTAAATAGATCCAGCAATTGGCAACTTCCTTCCACCTTATGCTCGAGGATATGTAGAGACGGGGTTGGTAATGAGTTCCAAATCTAATATATAGGCAGCTTGGATTAATAGATTTCGGATTAGGTTAGATCTATGGATTTGGGCTTATCATTAGTCTGCATTGATGTCATTAGTGACTAAAAGGTTCCCACAGGCAGTGTGTCTCTTTATCGAGGCACAATATTTTGTGATTGACTTTGGATGTATTCAGATATCAATTACAGTGACTTTGCTCGTCCGGGAATGACTCGAGAAAGTCATTTCGGATCATTTTGATCAGCTATTACTCCCTCTAATTGTCATGACGACAGAATTGAGTAACTTTCTTTGAGGGATCATTTCTTTTCTCTTTGCCTTTTTATTACTTGGGCTGAGTGCTCGAATCTGACAAAATATTATCCTTATTTTCCCTTATCCATTTTAAGAAAAAAAACCCCCTTGAAGTCCTATCTTTGAGGTTTAGTGTCTTATCACATGAACGACTTACAGAGTCGAGTCTTCGATATTCCGATTCAGAGTCTAATACCCTGCCTGCAAGCTGTCCCACCCGAAACCTCTTTGATACGGTTAGATTGTTAGAACTGATTTGCACTTGTATTATACGAAAAGTATCAGAGTAAACAGCAGTTCAGAAAGCTTGTCTTCATATCTTTCATGTGCAACATTTTTATAACTGAACAATATTGCGAGGGTCAGACACGAAAACCCTATGAATAGGATTCCTACACTGCCCAAAGCTTCCTTTATGGTACCAACAAGACTACACATGTACATGTACTTAAATCACGTCACCCGCTTCCAGGCGGGACTTCGACACCATTCCTTGAGGCCTGGACGTTATAAATAACTGGGCCAATAACGGTGCTAGGGTTTTTTTTAAACCACTGGTCTTCCGGACTTAAACCAGATATTTGTACAGATAGTTTCTTCGACTGAATTTTCTTGACGTTAATACTATCGCAAAGTGGGTTTTTTCCGTGGCTTCTCTTTTTCATATAAAAAGCCTAAATCAACATAAATAATATTTCTTTTAGCCAGAGGAAACCAAATTCCCTGTTCCAAATGGTTCCAGTTGATTTGTTATGGATTTGGTTCAGTGATTTCAGTCACAGGCAGCTGAATCTGCCTTTATCTGGT
>JBCAUI010513547.1:0-12367 GCA_038406195.1 Haplosyllis anthogorgicola | reverse complement strand
AGTGTCTCCGCTCATGGATTGAATAACAATAAAAAGGATTGTTACAAAGTGCAGTGTTTGTTCCTTATGGTTAAGAGCGCTGGAGCTGATCCACAGACCTACAAACACAACGAGAAGCCACCAGCTCTTGGACCACCGTCGTGAGTCTTGAGAGCACCCCCAGCCACCGCACCGATAATAGTACCCAGTGGTTATAGAGAGAAGGCTATTTTCAACACACCTACAAACTTATTTTCTAACCAATAGCTTTTTCCTTACCAGTTCAACACAACGGCAATGCACGTGTAAAATTTAACATTTTCTTACCTTTTTGGAAGGAGACTGTCATCAACATCAATGTATTCATCATCGCTGTCATCCTCCATTCGTAAATGTCCGTCCTCTGTCTTCGTATATCCACCTTGAAAATTTTGTTATGTCTTATTGAGTATCGGCATGTTGGAATGTTTAAAATACATACATACAACAGATAGACTAAATTATTGCCTTGTTTCAATTTCTCCAGAATGTCACCTTCTTCGTTTCAATTCTCTATAATGTCATTTTCTTAATGTCTTTCAAATTTATATTGCGTAAAATCAATATTGACATTTACTGAATAAGAATTGCTTTATCGTTTAGATTCACAACAAAATTTTAAATTTTAAGTCATTAGTCTTTTTTTAGTTTTAATTAAATTGAAATCGGTAGACATTATGTTAAATGGGATAAATCAATTGTATTTTTCTTATGCATTAATGCAAACTTTGTACTATTTTCTTTAGTATTACCTCGAAAATTTGAACCCCGATGCCCAAAATAAGGTATATCCGGTTGCAATGGGTACAGAGGGCAAAGCCCCTACATTTTTGCTGCCTGTTACATCTGATAGTAATGAACAAAATGCAATGACATGTACACATAAACATTTTGGTTTCCTACCTTCATATCCGTCTTTTTCCTCCAGGGGAGACGTAGGATAGAGCGGAGATGACATCGTCGACATTGTATCTTCTATCACCATTCTAGATAAATTCTCAGCGTTCCGGTTATTTGTTCTGTTCCATACATTTATCTGCAGATGTACAGGTAAAATATATATAATATCCTTGTATTTCTATCTTGTTCATTCGATTGAGGAAAAGTTCAGTTCAATTCTTTTTCACTGAAATGAATTATGAGTCACAAAGATATTCACGTAAATACAGAATAATACATTTTTAAGTATCAATACAGTGGAACCTGTATTTTACGTGACCCCAAGGGACCAAATTTTCTTCACGTAATGAGAGGCTCCCTTAAATAGAGTTGGATTATATTGTAAAATGTTCATTTGGTTTCTAGTTGTCTCACGTAAAACACAAGTTTCACGTAAAATAGAGACACGTAAAATGCAGGCCCCACTGTATTTTTTTCGATACGTAATCAATACAATATAGGGAAGCTTCATCGGCGTACCTCACTCACTGGTGTATATCAGTTTTATGGTGCCAGCCAATTGGAACAGCGTCAAATGTAGCGTTGATGGATTATCACCTCGTTAATCCACCTTCGTTTTCCAGCCCAAGTCCGGTTTTCACATTTGCATTTCTATTTTATGATGTGTAATGTCTCAGTCCTTTTCAAAATCTCACATCCTTCTGTAAATAAACGACAAAAGAAGTGTTGTTGTAGCTGTTTTTTCAATTCAATACTGATCGGTAAGGCAATTCCTCGCATGAATCAAGTCAATTTTTATTGATGTAAAGGGCAGATTACGAGGGATGATTATGTCTATCTATTGCATGTTCTGCTCGTATTCAGTACATATAACAGGTTGATTTGAATATTAATGAGATCCAAGATGGCCGCCACCATCGTGACCTTACTCGTGACCAATCACGTGCCAAGGCTGGTGGATCAATGCGAAATCCTTGCGTGAGCCGGGTAAAAATCGATGATAGGCCAGCTAGATAACACCTAAATGAAAATATTCTGGAATAAATCATGCTAATTGTTCGGGATATTACACAGGTGGTGAACATTTTTGGTATTCACAACTAAATGCAAAAGGTAATAGGGCTTCGGTCCACATATGAGGCAAAACTACTCAATTTTTCAAAGAGTAGGTATTTTTGAGATCCACCAGAAAATTCTTCTGCTGTTGCCTTTTGGAATAGGAAACCTTGATATTCTAAACAAACCAAAGCTGTGCTCACGCTAGTTTATGTACATGACAATCATTATGGAGTTACGTCAAGCCACAGAAGCAAGGCCATTGTTGCCTTGCCCGTGGAATGTCCTTTACCATTTGTTCTTCCCATCCTTGCTTGCTTTACTTTTCGTGTCTTGCCAAACTCCTGGTAATAACACACCGTAGCAAGCAAAGAGACCAAGCCTTCAATGACAAGGCCTTGCCAAGAACATGTCACATAATATCAGCCATTTTTGAGAGAAGACAAGAATGGGAAGCTCTGAAGCTTTCAGGTGTTTCAATTCCACAATAGGTTTCCATGGCAACGGAACAAAATTATTTTCAACTGTTCTTGGGTTTCCTTTATGTTAGTTTGCGTGATATGTATTGGCTGTGTTTATCCTTTGCCTTTTTGTGATACAATATTCCACTTTTGTTTATGCCTGCTCAGGCAAAAAGTTTTGAAGTGAACACTTTCTTTGAATAGATTCGCTTGCATTTCACTGTGTAGGTTCAAGGTATTCATGTAGACAGTTCTGGCTTTGTACCGTAGACATTCATAGTATTACAAAAAACTTTTCTGTCTTTATGCAGGAATTTTCTTCAGTACACGCCAGAAGAAGGCCAAGCCACACAGATGTTGTCCCTGGTGATGTGAAAGAAGAAACCATTATTTCCAGTTTAGACATTGGAAGGTCTCTGCACTGTTGTCTCAATCCTTGTTGTACCGCGCTATGACAATAGAAAAATATGTGCAGATTAGGAGACGTTATGGTTTGGCAGTGCTTTTACATAGATTGAAATTTAGGTAAATAATAGAATTCGCGAGGGTTGGTCACCAATCCATTCATTCCATTACATTTACCAGCAATAACGTTTTAACCTGACCGCAACCTGATTTATCGGGAACAGCGTAGCATGACATACCAAACGAGTTGGATTCACGGAAACTGTTAAATATTATGTAATATGGTATTTACATAGTGTTATATCTACTACTCATCAAAGATACTCTTCAAATCATCATGAGGCCGTATCAAAATGCAGAACCGCCAGTGAAAAAGTTTACTGGAATAAAATCCAATGCCATTATCACCGTATTTCGTGTGAGGCATCCATCTTGAGCCAGAGACATTATGTTCAACAACCGTCTGGCTAATGCAATCTAACTGTGACCATAAAGAGAGAATAAAGTAATGAATCACATCTTAATGGCCTACATTAAAGTGACTATACGGGTTGTATGAACTGTGTGATGTGATTGAAAGCCCAACCATGAAACAGGAAGAGAATGGGTGATAAATTCTGCAATAATTTTGACATTAAATCAATAGCAGAACTCGCTCATGTATTAAACCTCTTTTCATGGCACAATATACTTTTATGTAATGTGCAGATTACGTTACACTTTCAGCCCGAATTGTTCTAAAATCTGAAAAAACGAGGTACTCTTAGTCGTGAAATGCATTAGCCAGGATTCAAGTAGGATGCTAGATCTCGGCATGTTTTGAAAGGAGTCTGTATTTCTCAAATTTGCATCGACGAGGCAATGAAGTAATTATTTACAACATCGAAAACGCATTTTTGACTTATTCGTTTCGTCTTTCAGGGAAAATTTTTGTTTTGAAAGATACAAATTGATAAACAAAGTTTGAACTGACATGCAATGTTGTTTATCCCTATGCTCGTATATTTCTTTACTCGGCTTATGTCATGTATTACAACGATAGACTTAGGAAATCCTATTTATTTTCCAATGAAGCTTCCCTGTAAAGCTACCAAACAAAAATGAAGGCAAAGCTCAACCATAGAGATGTCACACAGCTGGCACAAATAGTTGCACAATTTAGTAATGATCTAGATGTCTGTAAATCTACAAAACGGATCACAAATTAACCGAAAGCATTTGGAACTTTGGCATAAATTTCAACATTATCAAATATTCAACATGTATTTGGCTAGTTGGAACCAACTCTGAGAGCCATCGTGTAATATGAGTCCTAATAGCTTCCCCAGAGTTCCCTTTGCATGTGAGAACTTGCGGTTGAACTTTCAAAAATGATACCAACTTTCACTTCTCACCGACCTATTAAATACTTAAAAAGACAAATAAACGACAGACAAAGAAACTTTTGCTGAAATGTGTTAATCAGTTCAATGAAAAGTTATTGAAACGTTCTGTATGTAAATGTGTGGATATGTATGCCATCCTGCAGCAGTGAAGTCAATGGTCTGCAAAATCTGAAGCCCAGTCATACCTAACAAATTTACATGGACATTTGCATAATAACATCAATATTAAGGGGTGATATCAATAGTCTTGTGTCTTGTTCGTAATATCCATTTTCTGTAAGTAGAATAATTGAACCAACTTAATTAAGCCGCGGATTAGTTGCGATGGAGTCACACCTCATTGCTCCCTCTGAGACATATATTAACTAAATCTTAAAATAGCATGCAAATAATTTTTGTGACCAACTGAAGCCCAATGTCCAGAATGATTTCAAGATGCGTTTTGTCTGGCTAATGTTTCCCTGCTGAGTCAAGTCGTAAGGAAATGAAACAATGGAGCGCAGAACATATTCTCATAAATTGTCGTTTTCAATTCAAGTCACTGATTTTGCATCATGAGTACATTCAGCTCCGTGCTATGACGCATAGACGAAAAACGTTTCGTGTCTATTGCGGATTTATTGTTATTTTCTGATACGAAATCAATGTGAGCAATAAAAAGACAGGATAGCGTGCAACCTGAAAGGTATTGACAATGTTATGATTCGCGACGAGCAATCTATGTTCTGCATTAGCGCCGAATTCAACAAACACACAACTGTCTCATCACACAACGTGTTAATCATGTATTCATCCTTGATGAATATTTACATAGCTGATTCCTTTAAAAGGAACAATTTGCAAGACGTAAGTAACCAAAAGACTGAGCAACCGATGGTTAGCAGGAGGGATGCAGCCTCACTGCACACACATTCACGAGAGAAAACTACCAAATTTTTCATGTTGGGGTACTACATACTAAATTGATTCTTCCTTATACCTCATTATAATGTTAATGTTTCAATTTTTCAGCTTATTACAAGTTATTATTGGATACAAAAGTCAACGGCCAATGTACAATGAAGACTATAAATATATTTTTCCAAAATTAATTTAATCTATTTATACTTCCACATACAATAACAATGATTCTGTGCAGACATAAACATTCTCTTTGTGGCTCGCAATTGACGGACTTGTTTAATAAAATTATATTCTTTGTTACAATGAGTTTCGGATGTTAACGTCCTGTCATGAAGCCATCTTGAATTGATGTTTCCATAACATGTTACATTATTCTCTTTTTGAATATAAAATATCTAAAGGCTTACAAAAGTGGCAAGGTGTGCGCCATTCTTCAATTAAAATATCGAATTTACAAACAGTTTTGTCAGTTTATTAACAGGTACATTGTATGCTGTGTCTATGTCACGTAAACATGGCTATTAAACGAATTTGTCGGGACGTGCTAAATTGGGCTAGAAATGGTAATGATGTCTACTCATTGAAATAATTAAATAAAATTTATAACTAGGCTTCGATTTTGAATAGTCTAGATAGGACCTAGATAAATCAGAGAGTATTTAAACGGTTAGCTCATTACGTTAGATGTAAAGGTTATGGTTAACATACGATTGAATTAATTTAGTTATCTATCAAATTAGTCAATTAGTTAATGAACCTTTGAATGTCAACCTAAAAGAGTATGATTTATTATTTATCCAAGCACAGCATCAGGAAAGCTTACATTATTTCTACCTTCAAACTCACACAACTGCACATTTGCAATACGAAGCCTCTGTGGACATATGAGTCCCACAGGAAAACACTTTCCAGGTTAAACCGAATCATTCGCCAACAAACATTAAATTTCCTTAAGTCAGTCGCAAAAGGAAATGGAGATGTTAAATATCAGTACAATGCAAAAACCCTTTTGGATAGAATTCTATGCAATTTAAAGGTTTGTACTCAGCTGATGTACAGGAATATTGCCTTAAAAGACCTCGAGACCTCACAAGAGCCAGGGATCAAAGAGTAAACCATTATAGACCACTCAGTTCCGAGAAAAGTGGACTTAGACAACTGTAAGAGAAGGCCTTGCAAGTGATTTTGCACAAAGTGGTAACATCGGGTACAAGGGAAATTGAATTCAACAACTGGAAGTGTGGCGATCTATTAATTTGGTGCCACATTGTAGTGCCAAATGGGTGCAAGATTGGATTCCTTAAAGAAATAAGTAGATAGAATGGTACAAAGAGACGTGCAGGAGAGTGCGGTGTACTTTGTGGAAGTTTAAAAGATGAATAGACAGGGACAATGAATACAACGTGCGTCTCTTATTATACCGATACCAAAGTACTTTGTTGCCGCAAATAAAATCACGTATACACTCTATTTAGCCTAGAGTTTTCTCCCAGTGACTCTTTGGTCAAAGCCGTTTTGGGAGTTCCTTCTGTTGGACCAGTGCACAACCATTTTGTGAGCACATCGTCTTGTTTTGGGTTTGAGATAACTAGCCACTGGGTTTCAAAGAGAAAGATTGATTGAGTCTCACTGTTCAGTTTTCAAAAGAGAAGCTTTCTTTTGTGATATTTGTGTCCATTCGTCATTTTGTTTCTTCTCATCTTTTAAACAATTGCATGACGTCTAATTTCAATGTAATGTTATGCATTAACGTTTGCTAATAATAAAGTGAAGTACATAAGAGGAACGACACTGCCAGGTTGTTCCTACACTAAGCAGGACGTGGAGGACTGTACAGTACTGTCCAGGGACTTTCCAGGGAGAATCATATTAGGTGTTCTGTAAATTCTTTCACGACTCCTCCCCTAATGTACTCATCAGAAAGTAAATGATACATGCAACCATGCGTCAGCCTGGATAACTCACTCCAGGAAATGCATCCAGCTTCACGTCCTGTCAATTACCTGTCGTCACGTCAGCTAATCTGGCCAGATCAAAGGCACCGCCTCGGTACATCAAAGGCTTCGTCGTGACGCATCAGGTGAACATCAAAAGGATGCCGCTCAGGTAGAAGAGAAGCTGTCATTTTGTACTTGGAGAAGGGCATATGGCTGGAATGGCGTTTGCAAATAGCAGCTTCAAAGGATGGGAGAAGATGGAAGGGGTATTAGAGGTAGGGTCGGTTGTCGATGAAGTGTCACGCCATCCGTCTATTTGTCCCGCAAGCCAGATTAACGAATCCGAAGCTACGATGGATGTTGACAAGAAATATGAAATTTTATACCCAGTGAAAATGATAGAACAAGTTTAGGATAAACATGAAATTGTTAATAAGGCGTATATCAAATAATTTTTAAAAGCTGATTGTAGCTTACAAATATACTTTCGTTTCTGTAATCGTGCAAGCTTATGAAAAAAATGCAAAATCCATGTAATTAATTTTAGGCACATGAAAGTGATGTGCAACATTTTTTAAGTTTTCAAAAATAGGAAACAACCGCAAAAAATATAGGTATAATATTTAATCAGAGTGCCTTCAGGAATAAAGTAAGGTCTGAGAATGCAAGAGCAGGTACATTTAACAACGAGTTGAATGACAGTTGAGGCTCGTGCTGCTATATTCAACACATTATTGGACCGGTTTCAAAAGGAGTAGTGGTTGCAGTCTCGCTCCTTGTGATTATGAAGCCGAAGAAACCTACGCTGTCCTCTTTTCGTGCCAGATAAACGTATTGATATTTGAATCTCAAAACTAAACAAAATTTCAGATCAAAGTTGTGTATCCAAACTCGCTTTCCTTGTAGCCCACGAATGTATCCAAATTGAATACCCATATTTATTATATTGCCAAGATCGCAGTCATTTGTACATAATATTCAGGGGCTTGTTGCATGACAGAGTTGGTCACAATTTGTACAGCCTCTACTTAAGTCTATGGACTCTCGCTTTGAGATGGAGCCCCAAAAGAGTCCCTCCTGTCAGGAACCCATGTGAGGGGAAAGGGAGGAGTAGGCTACATCACGCAAAATACCCTGTACGGATCAATATTCTATTCTACATTCTGTTGATTCATGTCTGTGGAATTTCTATCTCATGAATGAAACTGTTTGTTTTGTCTAGATTTATAAAAAAAAATAAATAAAATTTGAATTGTGCATAAGTAATAAGATTACTTGCCGTTTTATTTCCAGGATGAAGTTTAATTTGCAAGAGGCCTGCACAGGACTTGAATTTAAAAAGCAAAATGGTGATGGAAACCAGACATCTGGCAACTCCACCCATCATTGCATGTCTCTTTGACTACCTCTATGGATCCAGTACCCATACTACGCTCAATACTAAATTAACCTGCACCTTTTTTCTCCTGAAGCAGTCTGTCTCCTATTGACTACCAGCTCTGAGTTGTTTTACAACCCAAACCTCTGTGTTGTACTTCAAAAGACAATCTCATCATCAGAGCAAAAGAGATAAATATAAAGTTGTGTACACAACGTTGCCAATGCAGGTGCAATAGTACGTGTTAGGTGTGGCTGTAAACGAGATTTAGATTGTGCAGTTCGGGGTACAAGAAAGGTATTTGAAATTCTCATCTGCTTAAATAAGGTAAAAAGGTATCCGCATTTAAAAATCCAGTATCAACCAACAATTTAATGTAAATTTTACAGGTGCTTTGTCAAGGTAAAACGTCTAAGTCTTACAACACGAAAGGCTTTGTTAAATATCATCTGGCTTGCTGGAATCAGGTTCCTTCTTGACTTGTTCGATTGATTTCGTCAGCACAGATTAACAAGAGTGTCTTTTTAACCCGAGATCCTTACCACACCCAGATATAATCAAATTATAAGTTGAATAATAAAAGAGTAACGCCCTTTTCATGTAATTATTTCTTAGTCCTTTTTTGTAATATTGACAAACTGTAGAAATTTGGCACAGAATATACCATTGTACTGATTTCTAGTACATCCATTCACTTTTATCTGAGACTTGCTTTCGGTTATAGAATACCATTAAGATGGGAATATTAGTTTGGAAATTATATCTCGTGTCATTCAACTTGGCGTTTCAGACGGAATTAGAGGAAATGCATTGTGTAGCAGATATGTCATATTTACATATTTGGAGCCTCAGATTTAGTATTTGGTGTTTTGACCTTCGACGCAGACATCTGTGCACAAAAACATTTTCATACTCATAAGTTATGCATCGCTTCGTGCCAAGTTCCATTCTCCGGGGTTGTCATTACGAGCTAATACCGTGATTGCAACCGAACGGTTTAATCAAACTCAGCCTCCCTAAAGGTAACTTTAGTAAGTTTAAATCCCGTGCTTAAATCAAATTAATAACCTTCGGGATGTGCTTACAATCTTTTATTTACACTGATTATTTGGCTAATGCTTGTTTGCTGGCAAGGACTTCCTCAGATATGTAGATCCTTTGTACGTGTACTGTCAGGCAATTGGAAGGGTGAAGCTAATGACCTGCGGTTTCAAGCAAAGCACAAGGGACGGGCCTTGCAACAATATGGTATGACTTCATTTAACCACAAACAACAAACGGTATTTACAAAATGCTAAAATAATATACTAAAATCGTGGAAATCTATTGAATTCGATTCATTACCAACTCAATCCTTGCATTTTATTTACTCCGTGTCTTTCAATTGAACAACACACAGTGAATGTACTATTGTTTCGAATTAAGAGGAACGAATGAAAATTACGCCTAATTTGCCATTTAGGTCTGTACTTGATACTTTTCACTCTTCCATCCTCACTAAAATAAATGAGAGACAAGTGCAATAAGATTTAAATATTTGTACCATAATTGCACAGGGTTAGATACTCACAATCATAATTGCAGGAATTATATAACGAGGAGAGAACCTTTAATGTAATTATCCGACATGCATTGTCACCTTCAATTGGTGATGATGAGTCCTTTCATCATCATTGAAAAACATCTGGATGTCTTCGTGAAATGTAAAATCTGCGAACAATTTTAGCATTGCACTAAAAACTAAAGGATAATTCTTGGCGGACAAAGTGGCTTCAAAAGTTGCTTTTAGTTATACATGCACAAAAATAGGTTAATTGTCATTAAATGCACAATGTGAGTAATGCAAGAATGATCTTGCATTCCTATTCAAATATTTTGTTATTATTTTTTATTTGTTTTTTTAAATATTGTTATTGCAATGAAAATGAAAGAAGACATGTATAAGATATTGTTCATCAATCTAAAATATAATGGTAATTTGACACAGTGACCCTCCACTTTGTAAAGCACATGAACAGCGTAGTGAAAATGCACAATTTGCATGCAGAAAATACCGTTCTGGCAACCAGAACCTGTGATTAAAAGAGAAAATTTAGGATAAGAGCATGTGTTCTAATTTGTACAAATTACAGTGGATTTTAATTGGTCCCAAGTTGACAGCGGAAACTTGAACACGGATGCCCGTATGTGATCTCATTGTTCTCAACTTGTTAGCAGATTGTTGCTTGTCTGTACAGTCGTTACCACTTTTGCCTCTTGTAAATTTATTTCTGTTGAAAATATTTTCGTAGTCCTCTATTTCATGATGGAAGCATTCAGTAATTTACGATTTTTTTTTCTTTATTTTAAAGATGTAGTGAATGTGACAGTATAGATGCAAATTGCTGTTAACAAGTCTCACTTATGCTGTCCAACTAAAAAGGACAGTTTGTTGACATTTTTCACACGAAAATTGTTCGCGATAATATTTGACTAACGAGAGTAGTTCACAAATCATTCATATATGTAAATTATTGTGATCTGTAACTGGCTAATTAGTTTACAATTTAACAAAAATTGCATGTCAAGTTATTCGACAAGTCCAAGATCCTGTTATCCCACAAAAAAATTCACTAGACAAAACGTGTTCAACAATTTCCAAAATCAAAATATGGAATTACATTTGATATTTTTCAGGAGAATGAAGACTAAACTAAGGTGCGCCAAAATATACATCAGGCACGCAACGGCACAAAATATTGTGCCTAATCAAATAATAATGTAATTATAAGGTCATAACATCAGTGCGATGCAATTCGCATTAAAAGCCACATAATGGTAGTTATGAGTGATATCAAATGATATAAATGAAGTAAAAACATATGACGAGACTTTATAATGTATAAGGCAGTATGATTACGAAACTACACCTGAGGGTCCTCAACATGAGAATACAAGCAACATTTCGAGGGGCTCCTTTGTGGTATGGAATCACTTCACCTGAATGGGTTCACAGGGTGAGTAACGGCAACAAGACAATAGTAAGATGAACCATAAGTACGCCTAAGTAGGCCCTTAAATACCCATAATATGGTGCAAACATGGTTTACGTCAAATTGTGTCACAGCCTGTGGGCACCACAAATCACTTGTCGATTGCCCGTGAATTGATGCTCACGAAAGCCGAAGTCTTTTGTTGAAGTTTAGACTGTTGATACGTGTACATGTCTTTCCATCTTAACGCCGTGTCTATTCACAACTTATTTATGGCGCACGCTTAAAAACGATAATTTGTCTTTGAATACGTGTGAAAATATGAATACGTTTCAGTCACAATGTCGTTCTTGCATGACGTTAGCACATCTCATCTCTTTATGGTCAATAATCAGTGTTGCGACTTCGGTCACTGCAATGAAGTCGAAAATGACGACTGAAATGCTAACGCAGTCGGTTAAAGTCAATTCTGTATTGCTCAATATGAAACTGGCTCAGTGATTGCTGAACGATTAACATCTCATTTCGCACAAACAGAAAGAACATAGGAACAAGCATGACATCATTTCCTTATTTAGAACTATGAAACTATATCTTGTTATGAGAAGCGCAAGGTTTGTACTGCTTAGTTTCTTGACCCTGGATCCTGGATTCATCTGTTAGAAATTACGATGATTTCACATCTCTCATAATATTTGATAATACAATTTGAAACTATAATTAATGCCTATGTCTCTTGCTTCTTGTTAGAGTAACATCAAATATAACTTTGACATTGACAAAATTTCAGAGGATGAAATTCATTCAGTTTTGTAACAACAGGGTGTCAAGTAGTAGGAAGGGTCAAAAAAGTAGGAAAAAGTAGGAATTTCAGTGAAAAAGTAGGAAAAAAGTAGGAATTTCACTGTTCAAAAGTAGGAAAAAAGTAGGAAAAGTCTAGTGATTTATGGTA
>JBCAUI010513536.1:0-12367 GCA_038406195.1 Haplosyllis anthogorgicola | reverse complement strand
TTGCGCAAAAATTGGGTAAAAATTGGGGCGCCCCAAGGTTGGCGCCCCCCCTACAAGAAATCCTGGATCCGCCACTGACTCCACTTTGCTTACGAACACTATCTGTACGAATACGTTAAATCAACTGTTTACATAAATCGCTGATAACATAAGCTCCTTCCGAGACAAGAAGCAATTTACGACTGTCAGTTAGAAAGTTACTAAATACTCAAATCGCTGCAAAATAATTAGTCTCCTTTATGATGAAAATTTCTAATGGGGGTGTTCTACTGCGAAGTATATTTCTTTTCCTCCCAAAATACACGAAATTAAAATGATATTGTGAAGGTCTGGAATTTTGTTGCACAACTAAATTAATGTCTCGCTCGATACAATGCAGTAAGGCATCACTCAAACACAAACTGTATTCGCAAATTGCAATCACTACGTTGACTAACACAACTTTCGTCACCAAGTCACTATTATCGATGTGGATATTTCACACCTTTGATAACAGTTTCAAGGATTATCATTTACTTGATACTGTCATACAAAACTCCAAAACAGGAAATGATTATCAAATTGATATCATGTTGTTACCTTTTTACAAAGATCACTTTAATCTTTATTTTTCCGCTGCATGGGCTTCGAAAAGTAAATTACCAAGCTTCTAACATGTACATCCTATAGCTGCAGTTTACATTCCTTGAGTGAAGGTCAGAACAATGTCTTTCAACTCTTGCACATGGTTAATGCAGGAGGCAATTTATCCTCATGAAAAACGAAGGCTAAGACGCTGGACACAGATCCCTCGTGTGTGGTGTTTGAAGTAGCAGCAATGAGCAAAGACTTGTGTCGGCCAAAGTAAACCTTGCTTGTTTTCCTTTACGATTACAACTTATTGATCCCCTAAGACATCCTAGAAACCATCCTTTAATGCAGAATGGCCTCCTGGTAATAGTACTACATTAGCATTACTCATCCACACCAACACAAGTTGGTAAATCAAGAGATACATCATATCAACTTAGAACAATTTTCATTACATAAACTGCTGTCGAAAACGATTTTGCCATCTATCTTCGTCTTTGTCTTGTGTGTCAGAAAACATAACGAATCCTGTCATCTATGTGATTTATTTGCAAAAGGACCAAAATATCATTTTTCAGCGATTCTTACATGATTTGGAACGTAGGTACGGTGAAAGCCAACGTTATGCACAAAATAACGTATTCGGCCTAAAAATAAAGATAACGTCAATTTTTCGAAATTAATAGACAGTGTGTCGCACATGGAGATACAAGTTATAAATAGTGAAAATGGAGTTGTCGCGATGCCCGAAGCCCAACTGGATTTGCGTTTAAAATGTTAAATAAGTTACGAATATAACAATGGGAAAACTGCATTTGGCCACGATGCAAGTGTTACAGATACATATTACATATAATTTTAGTTGATTCAGATCGTTTACCTGACCTGCCCAAATTGGTTCCAAAATGACAGCTCAATTTGCGGCGAACCGCAAGTTTGAAGGAAAGGTCACGTTACAAGAGCACGAGCACAAACTAACATGTCCATAAACACTGGATGTGGCCCTTTATGATCTGACCCGGTCTCATATCTGCAGGCAACTTTTGTGTAACATACTGACAGCTACAGGAAAAAGCTGTTTGTACACTGGGTTATTCTCGTGATAGTGACCAAAAAGCTGGTGCTATTTTGCCGAAAGTATCTTGGAACCAAAGGATCTCGCTGATTTCTTCTCAAGGTAACACAATTAATACGCAATAATTTTGATTCGATTTGGCTTAATGTACACTGACAATGTTGTCAATGAAAGCAACTAAGCCTTTATTAATACAGATGAACAGAACGCAGACGGGTGTCTATCATTATGTCAACATCTCACAGCACGAAGACAGGTTGTGTTATCTCTTAATGAATATGTGAATCTAACCAGAATGCTAAAATCTTAATCAGTGTTTTTTTGCTCAAATCCGTTGTTGGAATTTAATTAGCATCGGGGTTGGTCGGGCATATGTTAACACAAAGCCATAAAAGAACGAGTTGAAAACCTTACCGTAGAGCGACAAAAATTGTCACATCGAGCAGAAATGAACATTTTTATCATTTTGGTACAACTTAAATGTCATGTTATCTCTTGAAGGTTCCCAACACCAAAGACGAAAGAAACAAGGCTCGACGCTCAAAATGTCAAAGCTTTGAACAAATGATTTTTATGGAAATACTTTACAACAGATGTAACTCATCTGGGACTTGCTTTGTTTAGGACTTCTTACCGACGATCCATTATTTTATCTACCAGACAATGTGATTTTGCATAAATGAAACTTTCTTCTCACAGGATTTGGTAAGGGAAGCGACACATTCACGCTGCACTAGTTCTGATGATATAAAAGACCTAAAATTTCTCGCGGAACACGTTTTCTCCACCAGAGGGATCGCGAGAGAGAAAAGCCTTTAGGGCGACATGTTCCACTTGCAGTTTGACAATTATTCTTTGAAAATAGATTAAAGCATCGTTTTACATATTTAAAAAATTACCTCTACGCCTTATCCATTATGAAGCAAAGGTTATAATTTCTCAGGTCTACATTAGGCGTTTAATTCGCAAGTGCAGCTGTGCAGCGGTTGAATGTATTCATATGCATTATTCTACAATCTCATATGCGCCCACATATCGTGTCGGCACTTTTGTAAAAGGTACGCTTTTGCCAGCTGCTCATAGCAATATATCTGATCTTGAAAAATGATTCGTATTTCATGTACAAGAATGATGCATTACATTCCCAAAGTATTTATCCGTTTTGAATTGCTCGTAAATTGCAACGACCTGGTCGGCTATTAGCCTACAGATATGCCTGTCGACTTAATGGAAGGTGGTTCAGGACTATCTTCTGCCCTGCCACTTTGCCTCTAATCATTGAAGCAAAATTCTATGGCATCAGAAAATTGTCACTGCTAAAATTATACATAAGCCGCGGTACTTTGGCCCCACTCCTGCGTATTCAGGTAATCTCCTTCAGAATAACATAATTTCATAGACAAAATTTCCAATGAATAATAATGAATGAAATATTTCTCAGTTTAACTTGCTGTCATTCCATCCTGTGAAGTAAGATTTCTTTTTTTTTTCAAAGTGCTTTAAATATTGAAGAGCAATCTGGAAACAGAATGCAGGGAATCAATCAGTTTATCTTATAACTGGATCATGATTTGCACGGCACATACATCGTATTGATCAAGTAGCGCACATCTTAATTTGACAGACGAGTATGAATGAGCTTCAGAATTAAACCTCCGCCGAGACCGGTAATTCAAGTGAGACTCTGACAAGGAGTACAATGACATTGTGATACTGACAGGAATCTGTGCAAATTACTTTCTAAAATATTATTGACGGGAAACAATATTTAATCTGACATAAAACACCGCATCAGCAAATTTTCACAGGTGTAAAGTGTGAAGTGTTAAAATGTTACGCTGTATTTAGTTCCTTAATGACATTTTGGTAACATCGACTTGTTATCTTTCTGAGAAAGGGATGTGTCGTAACAAATTAACATATCTCTGAAACCGCGTTCACAACTTCCTTCTGTACAGATGGTTTCCTATGTCATTTTCATACATAACACGCAAGTTTGACTCTCCAGAATATTTTACAGAATAATGGTGCAATTAGTTGACATTAGTTAACGAGAAACTTCAAATCTAATGCGGTGTTTGAGAAAGTCTACGTTTACTTGGCAAAGTCATAAGAAAAGCTAGATCAGTCTAATCAAACTGTATTTTGGACTAACTGTGTGAAATCATTAACAGACAGTATTGTTTTATCCAATTTTGGCATATCATTACCAACGTACCTTAACATATTGAGCCAAATTCTGACAACTCAACAGGTACACTTGTATCAATTTCAAAAATTTTACACTTTATTCTGAAAGCTAGTAAATTTAGTGACGCGAAAAATAGGGTGCATCAAATAGGGTAATGTTTTCTTTCCCATTTCACATAATTGCTAACTACATGGTAGAAATCACTGGTCAGTTCGGTGCTCTCCATGAGACATGCTGGACAGTATTCATTCCTACAAATCTTTAATAAAGTCAGTGGAAATCTTGCTCGAGGGCCATTGGTGACGCGAATAAGCACACCTGGGTCTTACATCACTTAAGTTATATTCCTCCGTCAACAACTGCATCTATTAAATCATCTTGGACACAATGCGGCTTCTAAAATCCCAAAGTATGTTCGATATGTCATTAGTATCGATTGTTACAGAAACATCTACAGTAATATAATCAAGAACATTCAAGAGAATACTGAAAAAAGAGAAGACAAATGTTCTGATGCCATGAGAGACGGGTTTCTGTATCTAAATATCCTCTAGATAATCCAAACGAGGATTTGTCTACTACATCTTTTATGGTAGATTTGACACAAGAGATTTTATGGAATGACAGATGTCTTATTCATATCAGTTTTGCTGGGAAGTATTTTTGTAAGTTTTGCATGTCGCATTGGTCGTAAACATTTATGGCACAGGTAAATGAAATAAAATTATTTCCTTCGAAATTGAAAAATGCCAGTGTTTTAACAGGATTTCATATGATTTGGTGGCAATACGTATATTCTGCATTTAAGAACTGATTTATGTTCATGTCCAACCAAACTGGACATCTATTTATATTCATAATGTCAGTCTTGAATATATTGATGGCTCTACTGGGATTGAACTATGAAGGTAATTGACTTCATATTCAGATCGTGTGTGCCTGTGAACCATGCTTCCCTTTGACACTGCATTTAGTTGAAACCCTTGAGACTGGGACCATCGTCATCTTCGACGACACGGCGACGCCAAAACTACAAAATTTAGCAACAACGGTAACTGAGCAACAACATGATGAGCCGTTCCGACACAAGTGACGTTGTAGATAAGGAGGCTTACGAATGGTGAGAACAAGATGTACCACGTTGTTGGTGACGCAAAATGTTGATTTCTGGAACGTTTTGGAAGCGCAGCAAAATCACTGTTCAGATGTATTACTTTGATATGTTCATGAAACAGTTGTTCCTCCCAAAGAGCAGGTCCAACTGAAACATCCAAGGCGATCCATTAGGACAATCATACCAAGAAAATGTTCACATCAAATGAAAACAAAAATCGACCAAAAATCAAAACCTCTTTCCGGATGAGTAGGACGAGTTGAAGGACCTTACACAAAGAGGTTATCTCATCATTCTGAAAAGTTACACCAATGAATATGAACTCATCCATCTTTCTGGCTGCTTCTATCCATGGAACTAATTATTGAAAGCTTTCATACCAGGAGAATGGACAGGATATTACAGATGCTCTGTGCCATATTCTGTCCAAAATGATAAGGAATGTCATTAACAGTTTACGCAGCTATCGAGTACAGGCTCAGTTTCTGTAACAACGCTGCACTGCAGTCAGGTCAAAGTCTCAAACAAAAACCTGCAACGATCTTTGTGAGCACACACCTCAGACAGTCATGCTACTCCCTGACAGTGATTGGCATAAGCCGACATTTCTGTATTTGGTTCGAAGCTTTAACATTTCCCAAGGTCATTTCATTAATCACTTCACAGAAATGTTAGAATCGTGAGTTTAGTTTTACTTTGACACGTTTGCACCTGGGTTAACTTCATTAGCAATTCGTTTCTTAAGTTAGTAAAACATTCGTCTAAAGCACAGAAACATAGATCTCCAGTATAACGGCGAAATACAACCAGACCGAGCATTCTCCTTTGATATCATATCTTTCGGTACTGATTACTCTCAAGCAATAAACAGTTTCCGACAGAACCAAGTTCTACAATATAGCTGTGTCTGAAAACATCATAATATCATGAGAAAATTTCATTAGAACACTTTGGAAACTTAAATATATTTACGGAATAGGATTTGTGCCTTATCGAAGCAAATTGCGTACTGAAAAGGCACATTGTTGGTCAGCTAATAAATCCAACACAAAGTGGGACAATTGCTCAGAATATTGCTTTGCACTCATATTCAATATCTGCTCACAGAGATAATACATCACGGATGGAAATGCTTCGTTCCTTCAGTAACATAATCTTATTGAGGTCAAACTGGTTCACGCCGACGAATGGGAACTGATTTAATTTACTGGGCCTCTGTGTCTAGCCAGTTTCGGCTTTAAACATAATTAACAGGCCATATACAATGTGATAGAAGCATCTCTACTCATTTGGTTCGCTGCATGGCCAGGTTACTTAGTTAATTAATGGCGCGATTAGATTTGCATTTGGATCTGTGTCTCACTGCCGCAATCAAATTGAGCTGTAGATTGTCTATGATTCCCATACACTTCGCAAAACTGTACCAAACTTCACCTGAAATTTCTTCAGTTAAAGACGCATATCTACATGTGTGTATGATAAGAGTAAGTCTGACATCTCTTAATCATACTACTAACAAATTTAAGAGGCGAAAGTGTCACGTGGGTGACGGGGGGGGGTCAGTCTGCAGGATGACATGACATGCCACACATAAATTATGTTAATGAGCTGCCATCCCATGATGCCTTGCCAGAGCCAGGTGGGGGGGGTCAGTCTGGAGGATGACCTTTGTGCACTCACATCTGAGGTCCATCCTGGGGGGGTCTGTCTGGAGGATGACCTTTGTGCACTCACATCTGAGGTCCATCCTGGGGGGCTCTGTCTGCTTTTTCCACACAGATTTCTGAATTTAGTATCTATCTCCACTAATATTCATCCTATTGCTTATTTAATGCTATTTTATGACTATTATGGGATGCATTTTTGGCATGTTGGAAAATATGGATTTTGGACTTTGGACTGGGACAGACCAAGACAGTCCAAGGTCCAAAATCCCATGTCCAAGGTCCAAAAGCCCATTATTTACAATATGCCTAAAGCTCATCTGCCACATCCTGACCATCCACCCCACCCATTTTTGCTGCACACACAGCTGGATGAGCTGCACTGTCTGAATGTGGCAGATGAGCAGCAATATATATATATATATATTCTTTCTGTCTCTCTTTGTACTCCTGTCAGGTACCGATGGGTTCCATCTAGTTACTGTTATTCTTATTTCAGGGTATTCCTGGTTTGTTCAATTATTGATATGATCAGGCAATGTCTGAGAATATCAGTGACAGTTACACCTAATTAAGCCTCATGTCCGAGCTTCTCACCCCCCCCCCCTACCCCCCTCTCGCTGGAAAATGCTGTTCTGACCATTTCAGACATTTTTTGGAAAGAAGTCAGTGTATTTTTGGTGATGGATTTTGAAATTTTTTCGTTAAAGTGTGATCTAAAGGATATCTAAACATATGAAATATGTAGCTCTCACCATAGAATACAGGGTGCACATTATTTTCATTGACGTTCACTTGTTAAATATAATTCTCCTGAAAGTTTGAATAAGGGTGGTGTAATATAAATATTACATTTAAAATATTTATGTAAATTGTGTTATTGAGTAATTATTATTTACTAATGCTGTTTAGGTAAGTCATAGACTACAGAGATTAAGAGCTAAGAGCCCAAAAAATTATTTTCTCACAATTGTACAATTATTCAAGGCAAATCTATTTGAAACTTTATGGATCATCAAATTAAGTTGTTTGAAATCATTTGGTGTTCTTTGATAATTTTCTCAGGCATAAATAACAACATTTTAAGTATTTGTGACGACACTGCTGACTTAAGCTCAGTACGCGGTCACCATACGCTAACGTATCGAACGGGTTAAGTTTGCAAAACATGGCATTCGAAGGAAAAAGTTATTAGCGTAGGAGGATTAAAGAAATAAAAAATATGAATTTGGTTGTCAAATATTAGAAGTTGAAAATCTTTGCTGGATACAGTTAGATTAAAAATGCATACAAATAAAATTGTTATGCTTTCTACAGAAGAAAATGTCTGCAAGAAGTAAAATTTATTCCTTTCACAAACTTGATAAACATATCTGTGCAAGTATTTTATAATAACTAGTCTACAGTGAATCAAGATTCAATGTCATAAACTTTCTTCTTTTGATGAAGAGACAAATTAGGTTATTAATTAGTCATTTGTAAACCGCATTTGTGCAGTGTATTTTTCGTAGCTATGATCTATTTAATGGGACGAGAACATCTCGTCTGGTAGTCTAACCTGGCAATGAATAAGCTGTCTACTGTTGACAATTTATGCGTCAGGATCTCATTTGTTGGTAGGATTAAATCCACGACAGTTACTCAAAAAAAACTTTCTCAGTGACATCGTCTAGGCATTGTAGAGCATTAGTTGTTTTATTACTTGTAATTTTTTTACATGAATATAGTGCCACATTAATTTTGTTATAAGGTCCAAATTGCTACTCGAAATTGGAAGATATTGAATTTTCCATTCATTTGCGTATTTTCCTTTTTCTTTTTTTTTGTTTTTGAAAATTGTTCAATACCAGCATTGAAAAAAAACGGAAAAGGATACTCTTTGACTTGTTTTTCGTCTGTCACTACTGATCTGTCAGAGATCATTTGCATGCAAAGTGATAGCTGACGCACATTATATAAAAATAGATTCATCATATAACCATCTCGCAGACAAATAGCGATAAAAAAACAATTGACAGATAGCAGTTGTAAACGTGAAGGCAGTTGTCGATACCAATTAGGATACAGATTTTCTCAGTGCTGGAAGCTTTCCAATAGTTTAAACCCGAAAACTACAGGCCGGTGGAAGTTGATCAAACCGATCGTGGTAAAAAAAAACCCAAAGAGATGTACGGTTTAGGAAAGGTATTTATACAGCGTTTACAGGAACAGTCCCAGGATGTATTCATGTAAATGTCCTAAGCAATACAGTCAATATCAAGCAACTGTAGTTTGTTGAAACAAAATGTTTTAAACCCTTTCTAACACATATAAAAGTTGAACAAACATGATAACTTTAGAACCACTTTTGATTATTGAAGCGCGTTCCAGATGTTAATCAAGCAGACTAAAATTTCTTTCAAAATGAAACGTACGACTAGTCTTCACACATCTGAACAAATCTTTTCATCCTACACGAAGACTTGTATTTAATTATCTTTGTATTTGTTCAGCCGAAAAGGTATATACTTTCATCGCAATGAAATAAATGTGACATGAAATCTTTATGCCACTGTTTCCATTGTCGATCAAATTAACTCCATTTTGGGGACTAAGACGATACTGCAGCGGAACAATTTTTTATTGATTTAATCCGTGTTGTAATTGACAGAAGCTGTTGATACGGAACGCTTTACTTTACGAAAAAGGGATTCACGTGTAATTGTGTTATTTATGTCGATTATAATCACGTTGTTAAAAGTACATTTCGTGATGTGACAATAGGCTCCGATAGGACCTTCTGTTATGGAACTTTTGTAAATATCGCCCTTTTAAAAGAATGATACTCTCATGATACTCTCTATTTGGCTATCATAAAATTTTAAATCAATCTTCTACTTGTGTTCGTAATGGAAGATGGAGGATATGAGTGTAGTAGCTGCACGTTTAGTATTTTCCTTGTGCTACGCGTTAACGTTAGCGCACCTTACATTGGTTAAGTATTGTGCATGCGCACTTGCCTCACCACCAGCATGGCGTTGTTCAACAATAAAGATCTGAATCAGTTTAAATAATATTTCTTTGTTCTTTGTGATCCGCCGTCTACTATAATGAGCTATGGGGACTGGGGTGGGCGATACCACAATTAAACTTTAACGCCTTGTTGATTCAACTCCGTTTATAGTATAGAGAACACTTTAGTAACAATGGATACACAATTTTTTGTAGGAGGAGTTTAATTTAAACTCAAGTTGCCTAATTGATTACCCATGTATCCATAAGAATTAATGAAACTGGAGAAGAAAGCTTGGTTTTGTTTAGATTCGGCAATACAGTAAAGCGGGTAGAAGATTCAAGGGGGTCAACTAGATATTTATGCGACTTCTAGGGCTAGGATGTTACTTGCTTTGTCCCTATGGACAAAACATACTTATCAGTAGGTAAGATCTTTCCTGGGACTTTGTTGTCTGGCCCTCCATGTGCATTCACTGAACCTAACAGTGTCAGTGATACTTCAATTTCATCACAAATTCTGAAACGCATTTCCAGGTCACACTCCGGAAAGGCTTCCAAAAAAGGAAATTAATCCAGCATTGGTTTTATCCATAACCCCAAATAATGAGCAACTTGCAGGCAGAACTCCTGCAAGCCACACGCCTGGTATCCAATAAAATGTTAAGTCAGGTGGAAGAAAGAGTTACATTTCACAGGATATTAATTACTTTTACAGAAGCAATGTCGCATCTTAGTTACCGGCATTCTCTTTGGTGGAAAAATATGTTTCCAGAATTATAAATCATTCTGTATTTGCTGAACAAGAATTGCTTTATATTTCCTGAAGAAAACAGTAGTCCTTGAATATTTGAAGAGCTATATCCTAATTAAATTTCATATAATATCTGCTACTTACGATCACCTAAGCACCTACACAAAATAAAATCACCCAGAGTACATGAGGGTAAGCTGCGCAATGGGTTTGCCCTTCCGGCGTGGCGGAATCATGTATGATCACAGGTTTCAGTATACCTGCTTAAAGATGAGCAGAAACCTCACAGCGCACACGGGCAACGTTTATGCTGTGTTTTCTGAACTTGGCGCCACGGAAGTTTTTGTAATACCGCTAGACCAATTTCAAAAGAGCGGCTTGCTTTCCAGATAGTTTATTTTATTTTCTGTAAAAGATTGTTACGGTAAGGCGAAGATGCAACATGTTCAGCTCAATAATCTACATTCACTGGAAAAATGTGTTTACTTTTAGGAACCATTTAGATTAATATGTGATCCTCTGTGGACAAGTTTAGCCAATTGAGAGCTGATCAGAAAATTACGGCATTTGCTGTGAGTGTTTTTTTGCGGCAGATGCACCGAAGAACCTAACATTGAGTCCAACCAGTGTCTGCTTTTAAATTATTGGCACTGCCTCAGCTCAGTATTACTTGAATCAGTTTGAATTGATCATCTGTCTCCTCGATTTCGTTACATGCAACATCTGAGTCAAAACTTACAAACTAATCAAGTTCCAATGTTCTGGGAATATCTTTTTTCGGCTAATCACTTACATTTACCAGCTAAAACAAATCTGATTTATTTTCTTTGCAAACTATGCGACTGCATGCAAAAATACATCAGTTTGTGTCACAACTTATTTACCATAATTTCTGCATGTGTCACAACTTATTTACCATAAGTTCTGCATGAAGAAATAAAGTTTTAAACGTTTAAGCGGTTCTCTATTTTAAAACCGGAAATTGAAATTATCGAAGCAGATTTGCATTAAGTGGTTATCATGAAGGGGGAAATATCAGTTTAAAAGTTACGCTGTCATGCACAGTGTTCTAGATAAAAGACAACATCAAGACGTATCTGTTGGGGTTTTATAAAGCTTGTTGTATGTTATAAATTTACTTTTACTTTGTATTTCAATTTCCTATCCCTTCTCCTGATGCGGTAAAACAGATGATACCAATTAAGGATACTACCTAAAAACGGTCGAGTGTGTGCGGCCTCATGCTCTTCAGTAATTGATAGCGTATTTATAATCATGTTTTGTTACGATGTATCCATTGGGTAAGTGGTGCTTATCTTTTCCTGTGGCAGGATCCAACTCCGTAACGATGTTTATTCGGTGCTGAGCACATATGCGGAAATGTGAGAACCAATGAGTTTTTGCCTCTCTAAAGTCAGGAATTTCCTACATCTCCATGTTCTGCATACAGTGCAGATGCACCCCGCCGACACGACTTTAAATTCTGATTGCAAATTACAGTATAATCTACATTTGGTGAACTCCCCATTTGTTAGCAAAAAATGCATCTGTACGTGGATGACGGTAGTTCGCCCAATGGCTTGTACGCCCAATGCAGATTTTATTGTAAACGGTTAGCAAGAATAATTTACAAGCATTTTATTGTATTGAATAATCTTTATTTTCTCTGAAGAAATCGTGTTTATTGTGTAATTACCTGTGCTTGTGAGTGACGGCGAAATTAAATCACAGTTGTACTATACACGTAATAATCACAAGATCACATTTTTGTAAAGTGAGCTTTTCTTGCGTCGAAGCAAATTATTGTCGCAAAGTGGCTTTTTCTTTAAAATAGATACCAAGGGGTTTGACTTTAATATTCGTATTGAATTAGCATTGGGATATTGAATTGATCCTGGATCATTCTATTTTCACTTAAAAAGCCTAGATCGACAGGAATAGTATTTCTTTCAGCCAGAGGAGACCAAATTCCTTAGCCAAAATGGTTCCAGCTGATTGATTTCAGTCA
>JBCAUI010513525.1:0-12368 GCA_038406195.1 Haplosyllis anthogorgicola | reverse complement strand
TTTGAGAACGGGGGGAGGAGTCTTCAGCACGGGGGATAAGTGTGCTCATTTGACTAGGGGGGAATGCCTGGCACGGCATTAACCCGTGCTGATTTCTCCGGGGGGGTAAGATTTGGAAGATGTCAGCTGAGCACGGGACACCGGGAGAGTTATGGGCCTATCTATTAGTTCATATAGTCTATTAGCAAACCATGTTTAGCTGCGCGGAAGTGGCAGCACCGTCCAGCACTACTTTGGGGAAAAATGACCGCCGATCCGTGGCTATTTTTCTCCTGTTTGTGGAGGTTCTCTCAATCGTCCTATTGGAGGTAGTAGTTGTCCAGATTGTGGAAAATACGCTGTAATAAGTACATTGTTCGCCATGAATACAGTTTGTTGCTGAGCACACTGGTAGCTTCTGGCATACCACATTGTACGTAACGTTCTGATTCGGCAGTTTCCATACTCATATACATGATGCATTACAAACGAGAGATAACCTATCAGTGTACCAAGCCTCGTGCTGTATTTCTTTTGTTTTAGCTCACACACGCGCGCACTGTAATGCCTGCCAAGAAAACCACAGAAACTTTCCGTCAATACAGGGAGCTACTCTATCAGGCATTCGGTTAAAAAAAACATTGGCTAACTTTGGTCAAATTCAGCGCTATTTTAATATAATTGCACGTGAATCTATGATTGTCGACTTTAACTACTGTTGTTACCCGCCTATGCTTTATCCAAGTAAATTTGTGTTGAATAATACTATCTTAGGCTGTCTCTTAATTTAAAAAGTTACATAAGATTTCTTGTGATTGAACTTTTGACTGATATTACTATGGTCAACAGTGAATAAACTTTGTTCGGAAAATGTAAATGACTGAATTAAAATGTCAGTCAGAATAAGACAACACTTCTTTCAGAGCTGGCGTCGTTTCGAATAAAGGAATAAAGAGAGTGATTACTATGTCGTGATATTTGCGCATAAGTGATGGAAATGGTTCTTTGTGTGGAAGAATATTTCTGATTTATGATGCAATTATTCCATGAATGCAAATATATGAAAAGATCTAAGGTCTACTCTGCATCCTTCATTTATATCAACCTGGGATAAGGCCATAAATATTGCACTGAGTCTTTGTACTCAGAATGTCTGTCTCCAAAGTGGCCAACAAATCCAGAAATTTCTGTGCTATGTATTTTTTTTACATGTCCATTTATTCTCTTACATTTTACCAAAGCTAAGTTTTAACAAAATCAAATGAACATCTTCCTTTTATTCTATATTTTTTCAAACTGATAGGAATTTCAGGAGCTGTATACCATTTATTTTCGTTTATGAAAATATACTATTTACTTAATTGCGGCTCTTACTTCAAGAAAATATTTAGTGTAAAAATTATGACTAATACTGGATGAACAACGTGCAACGATGGAAAACATGAAAAGGAACCAACTGAATAGAAGTGAACTGAGGAGGCTTTAAGATATTTCCGACTTGCAAAGTGCAGCACGTGTCCATTTGAATACATTCTAGTTTCCCTTTTACGACATATCATCAATGGGTTCTAAATAGCGGAATCTTAACTTTAATCCAATTACACTAAGAGCCGAACAAAACGTTTTTATCGTGAGGCATGGTCCCTTAAAGGCGAAACCAACGTGATTAGGACGGAAATTTAAAGAAATGCAGTTAACATTATAGAATTTGTGCGACTTCAAAGCATCGACTGCGTTTGTAACAGACTTGTGGAATTATCTTAATGGTGTGTACGACACAATGTAACCACAAGGGTATTGTTACCCGTTTACACGCGCCGCTTAGCACAAATACATGCCTTAATAAACGCAAAACTTTTCCTTCCGCCTTTGAACATTTCTTCCATCATTTTGTGAAGAAAAAAAAAAAGTTTCCTACATTGAGAAATTTTGACTGTTTATCCGAGTTGAAGAAATGAAGGCTATGGGCAGCCGTTTGGCTATAGAAAATGGGACTAGGGTCCTAGGCCACCTATGGTCGGCATCTGCCCCGGCCACCTTGCCCTTTATCGCCCCTCAGTCCAAATTACCCCTTGCACCCAGGACCCTCCATCCCCCTCTTTTACCGGCCTTTGTGTCTCTCAGATTGGCTCTCTTCTAAATTGCTGGTTTCTATGATCAATAAAGTTGTTGCAATCAATTTAATGAGTTTGTCTCAAAGAAAACTTCGGGACCTCAAGCTGTTCTGCCCTAAGGTTAACAACGTCTTTCAAATATTCCAACAGATTTAAGGCTTTTTGCCTCATTTTTCTTCACTATTTTTCTCGCTGAATTGGGTTGAAAATTCAAACAAGGCGTCTGAATCTTCTGTAGGACTATATATTTAATCCATTAGAATGTTACATTAATAGTTTAATTTTTATTTGAAAGCAGGTTTGATTTTAAACAAAGGACTTTGACTTTAATTTTAGTTGTAAAAGCTGCACTTTCTGTCGTGTACTTGATTCCATGATGCAGATTTGTCAGAAGCAACCCTTTTTGAATATTTGATATTTAAATATATTTTATCTCGAACAATTTTAACGGATTAAAATTTAACATTTAAATACGCATTCTTGCAAAAACTGTTTTTAACTTATCCGCTGTCTTCAGTTTTAATATTTGATAACATTATTGCACACCAGAAATAGACTCATCAGTGTTAATATCTGAATAAATAGAATATACTTGATGCTGTCTTTTATCTATAAAAGATGTCAACACGGAAATCTTTTCTGTCTTCTAATATCAGGCAACTTATTTTAATAAAGACTTTGCGAAGGATTATTAAAAATAAAGTTAACAATATGGCGAGAAAAAAATTCCATATTTGATTGTACATCAAACTTTCTCTCGCCATGCAGATTAATTTCGCTTTTAAAACAAGAACGGAAAATACATAAAGAGTTATAAAAAGTAAATGGAAAGGAAAGCAAAAACATGTTAAGGAAGGAGCATGGAAAGACACTTTGCTTTTAACATGAACATGTTGATACGAAGCCCTAGATCATAGCAAAAAAGGATAGAAGTGCGTATAAAAAACGTTACAGGTGCGACGGCTGAATCTGTGCGCCCAGCGGTCGGTCTGCCCCGCTCAATCCCCTAATTGAGAGCTCAAACCTTGCCGATTAGGTCGAGAAATACCGTTGTATTGCAGGGGGTGGACTAATTGCACCACCCCTCGCGGTGAGTTGATTGCTCCGGCCCGCCTTCTGCTCATCACCGTGCCCCCGAGGCCCTCGAGCTCACTCCCGAAAGCTTCTTCCCGCCACCACCGGGAAAGAGCGCATCTTTTTTTTACCTTATGCGGAAAAATATTGGTTTCAGAAAAAGATTTGAAAATTATATTTTAAAGACCTGGATTTGTCTGCTTCGACATCTGTATGAAAAACTACCTCACCGTGTCTCTGTATTTTCCGGCTTTTTAATAGAAGTCAATCTTCAAAATTAACGATGAATAATTAAAACTGTGCATTTCACTTATGCATAGCAATTCGTGATTTTATCTCAAGTCCTTTCCACAATGAATGATGTAATTTCAACGCAACAAACTTAAATTGAGAAGGGTAGTTCTGAACAACATAGGAAAACGACTAGTTAAGTAAGTTAAGTAAGAGAACGACAAGCCTCCCGTTCTGCTGTATAAAAGTAAATGTAGTTTTCATTAAATGTAGTTTTTCATACGAAATGTATATGTTAGGAATTTAAACTGAAACAAAATTTGAGTTTAAACCGTTGTATTGAATTGCCAATTGGTACATGAAATTCCAGTCAATTTGAAAGCGTACAGAATAAAAAAGAGAACTGTGCTTTTGATGCGCTATTGTTTCAAACTGATAGGAATTTCACGATTTGCTGCACTAATTTTTTTAAAAATTCAAATAGGACCAGTCATGACGGTTTCGTAATTTTCCTGGAGATTCTCAATGATCCAAGAACCAATTCAATTCAAGATTCAATACAAGAAGCAAAGAAGTTAACATATAACTAGTTTGACTGCATAAACAATCAATGGATCATAAATGTGAAATTTATTCGACATAATTTCCCTCCAGATTCATCGTAGTGAATATAAACGGTGACAAATGCAGGAAGATAGTGAGTTAAGTGCCTCTCGTTTATTCTAATCTGGAGTTCGGCACATTATTCTGGATCCATCGGACGAACAACCAGTGATTTATGGCAACATTAGTATTGTAACATAAATAAATTCACGTTACGCACCAATGAAGGCAGCAAATCTCAACTAAACCTTACCAATTTTTTAAAATTTAAAATACACATCTTATTTAAAGCAAATCAGTAACTACTCCAGTTCTGAAAAGAGAATTATGAAGTTATCCGTGTTCAACGGTATAGGTTTTTGACAATACAAGAGAAAATACTGTATCAACATCCACACCTTAGTTGCATTTACAACGTAAGATTTCTACTAAGTCTAGACTCTCTACACAAGTACAAGTTAATACATTTAAATCAAATGTGGTATTCTGGTAGTTCCATCCGTTTACAAAAGTTCCCATCATTGAAAGAACGTTGAGATTTAAAGTTATCTAGGTGCTCTTTACTCTTATTAAGCCTGGTGCACAGGAAAGGGAATAATACCTGACGTATTCACAAAATATTTGATATTACTTAAGAAACCTCAAATTGAAAGATCAAAGAAATCAGAAAAAGCCACAAATGCGACTAGAAAAAGGTATCACACATTGGAACATATTGTAAGAAAGTACTTGATGCTACCTGAGCCCATAATCATCCATGTGACACATGAACCAGTCAGGTATACACTAAGATAAGAGCTAGATATCTATATATTAAGTATGTAAGTACATAAAGCCTCAGGCTGTGTACTATTGCACTTTCCTGGTGTATTTATTGAATAGCATGGGTCTCAATGCTTCCCCATGAGTTCCTCCATGACTTCTGCTCCAGTGAAGGCCCATGGTTCTGATTTACCAACTGGAAACACCAGCCATCTGTGGGATTGGAACCCTTGCTGAGTATCATAGAATAATAACCAGATTTAATACTGTTTCTTTTGGCTTAATATGGTCACTTTATATGTAATTGTGCCATTATATATTTAATGTATTGAAATAAGTGCATCCATGAGCAGCTGTCAGATGAGAGCCCCTTGTAGGGTAATGATGACAGTACAAATATTGAAATAACAAGATTAGTGACATTACAAGTTCTTATTGTGCAACATTACATGAAGCACACCTTAACTACTTCCTGAGAATGCAACAGTCTATTTTCAAACTCTGTGTGACTGCAATGGGCAAATCCAACACATTACATTCAAAAAAGTGTTACTGAAACTTTACATTCCAAGGGATGGAAAATTGCTGGATAAATCTTTATACACATTCAAATGTTTGAAAATTAACAGGCATTTTAAAATTATAGAGAGACTTTTTACAATCCCTGTACTAAAAGAGATGTATAATTATTGTATCAACTGGTATTTCTTCTTATTTTTTCTATTCCTTAGTCTTCGTAGGCATTATAAAATCATCAGTGAATTGCCAAAAGAATCTGACTACTTCCAGACAGCTATTTGCGGACAGCAGACCGCATTGGCAATAAGAGAAACTGTATGGAATTTCACAAATTACATCTTCCATGTAATTAAATGTAATAGATAGGCTTAGAGCTGGAGCTTCAAGCAAAGGAAGTTAGAGAACATATTGAATGAACTAAATGTCCCTACGTACACCACTTTGGTATGCCATAGGGGTATCCTACTGGGGTATGCCACCTGATATTCACATAGCTGGTTAACTAGCTAAATATGAACAGATTGATGTGGAAATAATGGGGAGATGTAGCATAAAAATCTGCCAGAAGCTCTCACAATGGGGTCCCAGTTAATTCAGTACAGATACAACTGGTATCATAGACTGGACATGCAGTATGAAGCTATTATGCTTGTGGTAAGGTTAGATATCAGTGTATTTGGATATCCTTTCTGCGGCAATGGGTGTCTGGACATTGGTTTGACCATGTTCTTTAACCCTGAGGTCATAGTCGGAGCAGAAGTTGAAGTTATTCAGATGTCATATTTGTAATGAGAAACATTTTTGAAACAGATCAACATAGCTGGCCTAAATATGGAAAATACTAATACACCTGACTATAAAATATTCAGCTGTAATTTTTGGTTACTGAGCCAATATAATTTCAGGTTTTCTGTCCACAAAGGGGAATGAAAAATCACTAGAATCAAAAGACCTAATTTCTATTTTTAGACTATTGAAATACTGGAATTCAATTAAAGGGAAATTTCACATCCATGAACAAATTTATGAATTGTAATTCTGACTAAATATCAAGTATTCCATTCAGAAAACTTGCTCTCCCATGTCGAAATTGCGTCACTGAAAACTGCAAATGAACTCTCTTAAACAGCCATATTTGTTCCCTGTCCTTTGATATCACTAAATGGTTTTCTTGTTGAAGAGTTCCACTGACTTCCTGCAGTTAGTCTGAGTGCATCTCAACACATGTTAAACAGAAGTCCTTGTAGGGCTTTCAGCAGGATATGAACCTCTTCGCAACATGTTGACTGCAACACAGTCTCTTTCTGTTTGTACATTGTGGGTGATAATGGGGAACTATTGTGAGCGAAAATGGGGAACTATTGTAAATCCCTACTTGAGGTAATGACTGTTGATTGAGGGTATTGTTATTGTTATTCGGCGATGTTGATGGGGAGGCGGTGATTGCCTCTACCCCCGGCTCAGCCCTCCCTCTCCTCGGCTTGTACATCACTTGTTGCCCGTGAACAATGCGCCCCTCCCTGCCTTCCCATCTCGAGCCGCCAAGAACAAAACCGACCCCTCTATCCACACCACCCTCCGTCACCACTCTTAACAGCCTCTGAAACCATCCTTTTCACGCAGATCACACTGTATAACATCTGTTAATATAAAAGGCCTGATCTCCAGGTTGATCAGAGGTTACTTAATAGATCTAAATCCATTGTAGGATCTAGGGGGCGTGCTCTCCCTAACTTTTCTTCGTTTTCACCCTGTTTTCGCAGAATTTTTACGAAATGTAAGGTTAACCCGACCGGGTTTGTGCCCCCATTTCCGAGAAGTCAGCACAGATCAGACATGGTATTTTCTCAAGATAATTCTTTGAACCCCCATTTCTTCATTATTTCAGATTAATACTACTGAAAATAAAAATAAAAATAATCAAATTGAATTGAACTATGTTTTGTTCATTTCCCATGACAGTGCTGAATTAAAATGATCAAAAAACTGACTTCGAATATCAACTTCTGGTGTTTAGCAAAAATGAGAGTTTGGTATGTATGAATTCACTAATTTGACATACCAACAGTATAGAATCACATATCTGAGTGAATTTAGTTTATATTGTTTCTACTATTATTTAGAAATACTGAAGAAATTTTAGTTCAAAGGAAATGTACGCAGCACGTCTGTTCTGTAATGTCTTAGTTTAAATGCTACAACTAAAATACATTACAGTACATGGGTACCAGTGGCCCCAGAAAGGTTTGCGCTATTGTCCCAGAAAAGACTGTAAAAAACTAAACTTGTGACAGAAAATAACATCTGAGAAAAAAATCTTGTTATATACTGTAACATTTTAAAACTTTACAAGAAACGCATTTACGAAGATGAAATGAACCCTAGAACTCCAGTTTATAGCTTAATAACCGAAACATCTATTGTAAAGTAGTTCTTTTAAACCTATTCATTCCTATTCCGTTTGATACAGTGCAGTTCGCATTGCAAGTTCCTGGATTTCACTTTCAAGCACAAACTGAAAGAGTTGCTTGTGCATTTCTGCAGTTATGTTCACAGCTCAGCTAATTCTAGGTCTCAAGATCTCAAGATATATTTCTTATCAAAAGTTATTGAAAAAGAGAAGTAACAAACTGAAACAAAATGTTAATTTATGAAATTTTAATGTTAGCATTAGTTGTGTCTGAGACATAGAGTATCTTGTATTTACCTACCATTTAATATGTTCCATTTTCTATTTCTTTAATGTAAGTGTTACAACGAAATTTGAAATAAATCTGAAACTCAAAGAACGATTTAAGTATTTAAAGATTTAAATATAGTTACATGTAATTAAGTCTATACCTTAAACATGATATACATCAAACTGCCTACTTACCAAAAATACAAGGAAGTGTTACATTCCAATACGAATTGATATCCACAGTTATCCTCTCGGTGTGATTATTCAGCGTTAACAAAAAGGACATGAATAAAGAAGGGATCTCTATCCGGAGAATGAGATAATTTCTGGGAATGGATATTAGATATGAGACGGAGAGAGATGGGGTTTTATTCGGAGGGATTAGCTCCCCTGTCAGCAATAGGCCTATCAGGTTTGGAGGGGATTACTGCCCCGGAGCCAGGTCCCCAACGCTCGGAGCCCAGTTGGGTCACAGGCCCGAAAAGGGATCTTTGGGAAAAGAAGCCAAAAGACAAGAGGATGCAATTAGAGTCAACCAAATAACAGCAAATTTCTAAACTAGAAACGTCGTTACGTCGAACGTAACGTCATGTGTCTGCTGAATGACGTCATAACCACAGCAACAGCAACAAGACATTTTTGTTTTGTCTTGGTTTCTATTGTGATGGTTATCGTCTGTTTTGTTTTGTCTTGGTTTCTATTTTTACAAGTTTTTTAGGCGGACGACCACATACTCTGTCATTCGACAGACAATTAGAAACTTATAAAACAGGGGGGAATGTCGTTTTTTCTTGCAGGTTTGGTGGCTTTAGCAGTTTCAGACTTGCTCTTTTGTTTAGCTGTGATACCACACGCCTGGGTGGACAAGATCGGTTTCATGTTTGAATCGCGCGGGTTTGACTTGTACTACACACAATATGGTGACGCAATTGTCAATTCCTTCATTACGTCATCAACATGGCTGACCGTGGCTATGGCAACCAGCCGATACCTAGCTGTGGTTCATCCAATCAGAGCACGGGATATCATTGGAATGACTTTTGCAAAGGTAACTTATAAATGTGAAAAACGTAAATCAGGAAATTCCTATTAATTTGGAAATGCACAGAGCAGAAGAGGAAACAGATTGAAATCCACCTTGTGCTTTTTATGATATTGTCCCAAAACTGATAGGAATTTCATGATTTATATTAGTTTGATATTGACACCTGAATCACCCCTGGTTTACAAAATTATTGTTCAGGAAATTTTTCCTTAGTCTTTTATGTAACACTCCAAAATGATAAACCACCAAACAAGAACGAACATAATTTCCACATGTTCATGTATGTCGAGATATGAGCTGATGTTTAAGTAATGAACACTTTGCTTATATGAGCTGATGTTTAAGTAATGAACACTTTGCTTATGGACATCAAGCAGAATCCTGATTACGTTTTCCAACAATCATAATAGCTGTGTAGCAGATCTCAATTTTGCTGTTTTCTGCCTGACGATACGTGACGATAAGCGACACTATGCCGAGATTGAACATTGCTTTTTTCCATCACACAATATTTTCACTATGTGAGAGCATTGGTTTTTATATTTTATTATTTGTGTAGTAGTATACATTTTTAAGATGTATGCAAATACCAAAATATCTCAGCATGAAAGCCACAGTATCCAAAATAGTTATCTGCCCAGGGCTTCAAAGCCTTTTCTGCAATTTATCGTGACTTGCCATCAATCGGGCGAAAAACAGAAAAATATAGATCAGCTACACAACTATTAGTCTCAATCACTATAATTAGTCTGGAGCATCTCTTCAAGATATCTAACATGACCAACTGGGATTCCTAATACGGGAGTTACATCATGGAACTTGATATCCAGTTTTTGCCACTATGCATTCCGTTCACACCTTGCAGGCCAGTATCATAGTGGTGTTTCTCGTCAGCGTATTATTCAACTTGCCTCGTTTCTGGCACCAGAGAGTAGAAGCACTGGATTGTGAGGGCGGATTTAGCATCTACATGTTAGTACCTGGACCACTGCAGGTAAGATTTGTTGTATAGCTCTTCCAAAAAGTTTTGTAGGGTGTTTTCTTGGGATAACTTGTGAAATATTAGGAATTTCTTTGTAAGACTTTCACTTTATTTTGGAATAACTTTTGAAATATTAGGAAATATAAGGAATATCACAAAATATCCATGGTATGACTCCGTAATTATAAACAAAACTTGAACAAAATTGGTGAAAGTTGATTTTCAATGTATTTTAATGCCAAAGTGAGTGATAATGGAGACATTAGGACGGGATTTATTTGCTTAAATTTGCTCCCACTCTTTGTGAACTTGCACATTTTGTTAAGATATTGTTTAAACTTCATGTGGGTAAAGATTCAGATTGATTGATGCACTTAAGGGAAAACTATCTGCAAAAAGACCCAGTACAAAACTTTCTGGATGAACCATACAAGTACACAACTAACCGCAAACTGACAGATATAACCAATTAAAACATGTTGCACTAAAATTCTGCCTTCGTTTCGTTGCACCAGAGTTTTTCGTCCTTAGGGGCTTCCAACACTGATTTAATATAATTATAAACAGACTTCTTTTCTTTGGTTGCATTCTAAATTTACTAGAACTTTGAATCAGTGAGCCACCACGACAAATTGTAAGCTCTTTAATACGTAAAAACACAAAAAGATTACACTGAAATAAGTTATCGGGGTTATTCTTATGAACACAAATGAATGAAGAAATTGGCAAAATAATATCTTGCCGAAATTTGACAAAGCTAATGGAGTATGAACGTCTAGATTATATATTACTAAGCACTAAAGAGACGACATGGACCAAAACTATAAAGGATGTAAAAACAACCTGTCTAATTCCAGAATGGCTTAGTTTCCTTAGACAGAACTGGTAAATTAGTTGTTATGTTGTTTTGCACCATATGGCCCTTTCTGTAAAATAAATCTCCTCCATTGCCAACATTGGATACAGTCTAACATCACCAAAGCTTCGTATTGCATTTCGGACCTACCGGCATAGTTAAAGTCCATGAGCTTCTATTCGGAGAAAAACCCAAGAGTAAGCCCATGATCTTTCCAAGAAACTTTTTTCCCATGCAGTTGAATTGGGTAAGTAAAAGTCACATATTTTGCAAACATTCGTATTAATTTTAGTAGAAATAGTTTAATTAAAAATGTGTAAATTATTTGACAACTAAATGTTTTACACTGCAAATTAACGTATGCTAGAGAACATGGTACTGAAATACTGCTTTGGTATTGGTGTTTCTTTCATGTTTATATTCCGTATTTGAGGCCCATCTGAGGCGTATATTTTTAAAATGACCCGTTCCTCAATCACTGGCCTCTGGGCCTATTTTGGGGTTTCCTGTACAGCTCCTTTGGTTTTTACCTTACCTATCTGACAACTCGAATTCATTGCAGGAGCACAAGAAAGCAGAGACGGCCTATTACTGGTTGTACTTCCTCCTGGGGATCCTGATTCCCCTGATTCTGCTCGCCTTCTGTAACGCTATGCTAATCAAAGCATTAAGGGAATCGATGAGAATGAGACAACTTCACTCTGGCACAAGTACAAGGTGAGTTAATGGACATGTACACAATAGGGACAGGAGGAGTGTATCGGATATTCATTTTATCAGGTCAAAACGTTCATTGTCTGTCGAATGACAGAGTATGTGGTCGTCCGCCTAAAAAACTGACCATCTAAAAACAAGGCTCATCACACTTTCCGCTCCATGACGTTGTTTTCTTTGGTAATATTGTGACGTCATTCGACAAACACATGACGTTACGTTCGACGTAACGACTTTTTATTAATTAATACTTTCTTTACCACAGCAAAGGTTTCATCCCAAACGTGCTTATCCCTAATTAAGAAAAGTACTATTTTTGCCATAAATACCAATATGAAATCATTTGACAAATTGAACGTCAAGATATCCATTTGGATACTAAATTTCAATTTCCTATTGGAATATTACGTGATGGCTATTATTAGTCTAATTGTCAGTCAATGGTTCTGAATCAGACCGCCGTATTAGCGTAGACCAAGAAAATGAGGTAAAAGTTACGTGGCATGAATAAGTTGCAAGTGACTACAATTCTGCCGTTTAATTTCCATTCAATCTGATGGCGTTCTAATTCTTTGAAATCTATGCAAACATCACTTTAGTTAACATTACAGAACTAATTAATCATTTTAGCATTAATAATAATGTGAATTTTGTTTTGTTTTATTTGAATGAACAGAACAACAAGAAAGCCGTGGGGCTTATGGCACAGCTGAAAGAATGATATCATGATAATTTTGTTTGATGCATTTTTGAGGACAACACAGTTGCATCAGGTGTCATGAAACATGTTGGAACAACAGGTCACATAC
>JBCAUI010513514.1:0-12369 GCA_038406195.1 Haplosyllis anthogorgicola | reverse complement strand
TGGCAATAAATACAAGCTACACTTCGTTCCCTACTTCATTAGACAAAACCATATAGCAATGGGTGCATGACATGTACCACTCAGTCTGAAAATAACATTTATTTGGATAAAACAAAACCATGGACTTTTTGTCCTTAAATTAGAAAATGAATGTCATAACCTTGAAGGATTGAAGTATCGAACACTTATCTGCATTTTTGTGTATCACATTCAAATCATCAATTTTTGCAAAAGGTTGCAGTGTAATTACAATGTGAAGTGCTCCAGTGAGCAATATAAGAAAAGGTTTGTTCTTGATGCAAAATGTAAAAACATATATATAAATTTTCAGTTATAATAGTTTCAATATTAATTGAAATTATAACGCATTTCATATTGATGGTAATACTACAGAATTTTACAATGCTTGATATAGATCTAACAATAGTTTTGGCTTCTTTCGTTGTATTTCTGTTGTTAAAAGATACTGGTTACCAGGGAAACCATCCAAACTTTCAACTGGTGAGTCCGAGTTTGCATAGGTCAAAGACAATGCACCCAAATCCTATGACAATGAAGAAGTATCCTATCTACTGATTTCAGTTACCCACAATAAATGCAGGCAATAAATTCAAGCTCAGGGGTGTGATACGCCAAGTAACACTTCCCATTGCCAATTTTTGTAAATCTGGCTTAATCGTGGAAATATGAGCAAAAATAGAAAATCCCTGGCATACAAAGGAGCTAAAGGTTGTTGGAATGTACATACTTCCATTCAATAATGAAACTACTCTTCAGAAAAGAGCAACGACAATTACACAATTTAACACTGACTACTTCTAGTTAGCATCAACTGGTGTTATTTTCCTTTCTTCTTTTCTGTAAAGAATTTAATTAATGAATGGAAATATGTGCACACCAGCAATCTTTAACTCCTTTAGATCCGAATGTATCCAAGGGATTTACTATTTTTGCTTATATTTCCACGATTAAGCCAGATTAAAAAATTGGCAATGCCAATCACACTTCACGCCTTACTGTCTCTTTGTAATTACAGGTCCATCTCTGTTCGACACTCTCAAACTCTTCGATGACAGTGCGTCTATTGAAAACATCTTTTTGGAGTGGAGTAGGCAATATTCAGACATGATGGTTTTCCAATTTTTTGCTAATTTTGGCTGTCCCATTACTATCTTTGTTCACAACATTGATATAGTTCGAAAACTATTCGTGAAAAATGCAGATGTTTTCAGTAACAGACCAAGGGATTTGTGGTTGATAAATACACTTTTCCGTGGCAAAGGTATATGCTTTTGTAACAGACTACAATATATTTCAACAAATTGTTAAATACAATTGAAAAAGATAATTACAAAATATCGATCACATAAAACCAAGAAATTCATCAATTTGGAACAGTATAGAACCAAAGAGAGAAAAGGATTTCACGCTGAGCTTTGATGCGCTATTGTTCCAAAACTGATAAGAATTTCTTGATTTGAAAGCAGGCTTTTTAATGAAAAATAGTTTGTCTTAGATATGTCTGACAAAGGTCCTTCCGTGTGTTATATTTCTGGCTCAGCTCCCGAAAATTGTTGGCACTTTGGATCTTTTTACCAAAATTGCAAAAAAATAAAAAATAAAAAAGCTGCAAGTGTTTCTGTAAGGAAAGGTTATGGCTTTTCATTTAATCTTCTGCCGAAAGAAATAGAAAATAACACACATATTCCGATACAGGTATTATCCATAATCCGACAAATTGGAGAACCACAAGAAGATTTGCCACTCACAGCTTTGGCTTTGGTAAAATATCATTGAATGAGATAATAGAAAATGAAGCCAGAGGTTTTGCAGAACAGATCCGAAGTAGGAATGGTCAGGCCTTCGATCCTCAAGAAGACATCAGCAAAGCAGTTGCCAATATCATTTGCTCTATAACATTCGGAAAGAGGTATGTCGGTCGCACAAAACAGCAAAAATAGCGCCTTGAGAGTAACATAAACATATCAAAAGCAGAAATGAGACAAAAGGAGACAAAATTTCTGTTATGCTATTAGAAGTGACGGACATCAGAGGATGAAATTTCTATCAGTTTTGGAACAAAAGATTCAAAAGCTCACCATGGAATTCTTTTATACATGTGAAAGTGTTTGCTAACATGATCAGGCAATTAGCCATGTAAATTAAACAAACGTGTGTACCACTTATTCTTCTTCATTTAAATTTCAGATACAATTACACTGATCCGGAATTTACTCATGTGCTCAGAAATTTGACTGACATATTTAAAACTCGCCTTGGTAAAGTTACTTTACTGAACACCTTTCCATGGTTACGCCACTTCAGTTTTCTTTTTAAAACGGTAAGTTCGGGAGGGGACAAAGTGTACATTATTTAATTTTAAAGTCAGGCTTAGACATACCTGTTTTACTCTACAATCTGTTCACAAGTAAACCAAATTTAGGGAGTTGTAATTCAAAAAAGAACCCTTGCCATCGGCTGGGAAATATGTATGTTTAAATTTAAACACTAATTTTAATTCTATTTTATGTGAAATTTGACAAACATCTATACCAAAATGGGAGTATTATTTCTCTCTTTTATACTAGCATCTTCAAAAGCGTCGATATAGCCAAGTTAATTCTGTTCGATTTTATTTATGTTATCCGTCGTCGGAAATGTATTGTCCATAACTAGATGGAACCCATGCTTTACATGGGAAAACATGCCCCCATAAAGTTCATACCCCCCAAACCCTCCACTCATAAAGTTCCCATTCCCCCTAAAACAAATGTCCACTCATCGTCGTGTCGTGCATTGTTTCAAGATGCATGATGCGTTATCTTCTCTGTGCCTTTTATTTATAAAAAAAAAACCAACAATATTTATTTATTTTTAGTTTAGCGTGAAACAAATTGAAAAGCCTTTTCACGTTGTCAAAGAATTTGTTTATGAAGAGGTCATGAAACAAAGAGAGAAGTTTGATGTAAATAATACTCGAACTCTTGTGGACCTTTTCATACAAGCAGAAAAGGATGGCTTCAAGGACAAGGGGATGGATGGTAAGATCTGTATAGTTAATACAATTGAGATAGTGTGAAATAGATGAAAGTTCTATGTTCCGACATGAACGTATTTATTCCCTGCTGTAAACAATTGAAGGAAAGTTTAGGACTGAATTTTGCATCAGTATCAAGTTAATTTGATCCTTTGACATTTTTGCTTATTTACAGAGGAAAACGTTCTTCAATCCGTAGTTGACATGTTTCTTGCTGGTGTAGATAACACTGCAGAAACGTTTAGATGGATTCTTGTTCGTCTCCTTAACAATCCAGATGTTCAGAAAAAGTGTCAAGATGAAATCCACAAGGTACAATCAGTCTTACATCGTCACATCATCACACTTTTTTAAATAATAAACAATAGATTTGCATCACAGAAGAAAAACTTTAACAGTGCAGAACAAAGGGTCATATTGCCATTTTGGACGTAGGTAGAACCAGCAGAAAATAACATTTACAACTGTTGGTTTACTTTTCGTTTTTTGGGTTTTTTAAAAATTTTATTCAGGGTTCTTGGGCCATTGAATGCCCCCGTTTTGAACTTCGTGTGGCCTTCCCCATGGGTTTTAAAGACATGCTGCATCTCTCACCTGCACTCCATTTTTTATGCTTGCGTGCTTTTTCAAACCTTTTGTAAAATTGCATCCTTCTGTAAGGATTGATGTGTTATTGTAGGCTATTGGAACAGGCAGATTACCAGAATACAGAGAGAAAAATGTTTTGCCCTATACTTTAGCTGTAATACACGAAACATTGAGAATGGATACTGTAGGTAAGTTAATTATTAGGTACTAAATCAGAAATTTTGTAACAATGAAAACTGATATAGTAATGTTTTGTAATGTTATTGGGAGAGATATTCAGTATTTGCTGCATCCCAGTTCGAGACCCTGCATAGAAAGAACATGAGATTCAGCTTTGTGATCAGAAACATCTGTTTAGTTGCTTTATGAACAATTTTTGGGTCGTTACGTTTTCAAGGATAATGAGTTAAATTCAGTTAAATATTTATCTAAACTTTAAAATATTTCTGAATAAGTGACTGTAACGGATGTTGTGGTATCTGTAATTTCACGCAATTAAACGTGTCATCCCTAACAAGGAAGAAGTGGACATTTGTTTATCAGATCATGAAATTGCTATTATGTATAAGTTTAGCGCCCCGCTACAATTAAATTGAATGAGCTCAGCATGAAATTCAATTGTTGCGGATCGTTAAGCTTTTAATAGTAATTTCGTGATCTGGAGAAAACAAACAAACAAATCATGTAGATTTTAACAAAGCTATTGTTGAAGGAATATTACCCAAATAGGGGTTCGGAGTTAGTCTATGAAGGATGAGATCAGGTTCATAATCAACGATCAATGACATATATGATGACACAGTGTTGCGATTTCATGTGTTCTGCACTTCATCTTCAAAACAAATAATAATAAGGTACTAGTAATAATCCCGAACCTTCTAGAATTCATAAAGGGACCAGGATCATTTGTTTCAGTAAGCACAAGGCTGAAATGTAAATGTTCATTTTAGCAAACCTTTTTATTTTAGCAATGGGTAGTTTACCGCATACAGCTGATAAAGAAATAGAGATTGGTGAATATGTTATACCAAAAGGAGCAACTGTATTTTCCTTTACACGGGGAATAATGTATGATACAAAGGTAACCTTTGAAATAAATAATTTTTTGAAATCCCATAAAATTTTCGAAAAAGAAACTTCAATAAATTTTGAAACAGAAGGGTTTCGTGCAAAGGTTTTGTTTACGTCAGTAGCATAGCATGGAACTCCTTTGTTACGATGGGTTTCGAAATGAATGTTATTCTCCTTAACTGTTAAGTGTTTATGTCATGAACTGTTGTTCTGGCAAAAAATACACAATGACATCCTGTAGTTTACGGTTGTAAGCATCCATAATGGGAAAAGATTTAGAAACAAAACTTTTTGTTAAAAATGGGCATAAATTCCATTAATATGATTGGTTTCGAAGACTCACATGACTGGGTGATAAAAGCGTTTGTCAGTTACTTTTGGGTGACGAAGAGTTTATCAGGAATTTCCCTTCAGTTGAAAAATCAGATTGTTTCCTTTGGGCCTGACTAAACTGTTTGTCACTGAGAAAAACTCATCAGTACACAGAAATCGTATGACAGAACGAAAGGATTTCACGTTGTGCTTTCGATGCGCTATTGTTAAACTTCGGATGCGAATTCGGTGTACTGGATATTTGCTGTTTATCATTTGAAGATCTGGGGCGACGATGCAGAAACATTTCGACCCGAGAGATGGTTGAATGAAGAAGGACAAGTTCGAAATGTCCCCGAGTTTATACCATTTAGCATAGGTACAGTTCATGTATTTATCTCTTTGTAGACATCGACTGGGAAAGTATGAAACAGGAATACATGTAACAATATTCAAGGGACAAAAGCTCTGGGTTTAGAAATTCTAACTAATGAAAGCTCTGCTTCTAATACCATTCCCAGACTGATTTTCATTTGTTCCTGAAATATGAGGGACATGTGGAAATCCCACTGAAGTCATTATTTTTCTCAATGTTAATTTATTTCTCATCTCTTCAAATAGATCTATCTCTTTCATTTTTAGATTAAAAACTTTCTTCTAATTTTAGGGAGAAGAATTTGTCCTGGGGAACAGCTGGCAAAAGCTGAACTATTCATTTTTACTGTGGCCTTATTACAGAAATTTACCCTCCAAGCTGAAGATCCCACAAATCCCCCTAAGCTTGAAGGAGCATTGGGTACAACATTAGCACCAAAGCCATTTAAATTGGTGGCTAAACAAATGGGAGATAACCTCGTTAAAAGTTTAAATGTTCTATTAGATTAAAATTCCCTCGAATCTGATCTATGAAAGAATAAAACATCAATTAATGCAAATGTTTTAACGATTTATTCAACAAAACTTAAAGCAAGTTGAAATCCAAAACAGCTGGCTGAAACTTTACTTTGTATGTCACTTCCCACTTCATGCCACTCGTGAGTGGCATGAACATGTTAACAAGTTCAAAATGTTCCCGAGTATGTAGATCTACCTTTAAGTACAGATACAGTTAACAATAAGTGTTGTATAATTATTTCACGAGGAAATAAAAATGTGAAGAGAAAAGTAAGAGCAATTTAGGTCAAAATTTCACCATTTGGAAATTGTTATCTGGGAACGATAGACTTTCTTGTTACATTGTTGTACTGATTAATAACACAGCCTTTGGTGCAATTATCAGTCTGAATTTGTGTGATTCAAAAATAAATTGCAGTTAGTTTACTCCTTTACAATATGGAAATGCAGAAATTAGGGATCCTATTGATATGATTTGTTCCCTTATCAGAAAGTCAGGCTTCCAACAAAGCAGATAAAATTGTGTGTAGCAATAACTGTTGCATATTGGTAAGAGCATGAAAAGATTTCATGAATCATGTGATTATTTTGTGTGTAATATTGTTGTAACTTGTAACCACTGCAACTCTTAGCCATTGTTTTCACCTTTGTTTGAAATAGAAGACTAAAACTATTGTCTTTGTCATAGTTTCGGAAGGGATATTATTTGCCTCAATAACCCAGACTGAAATTCATTGTCGTGGGACGTTAGAACATTGATAATAATTTCATGATCTGTAGTGTAGGGGGTGTGAGACGGAAATCAATGCTTCCTCAAAGCGCTAACCCTAACTACTTTTTAACCCGGGTAAATGGAGAGAAATTGACAACAAATTTTCAGTCTGCAAATATCATGGAAATATGTACAAAACTGGGCAATTCCTCACGTAGATCCAAATCTAAGAAGTTAAAGATTGTGTACATGCACATAACCCCCTTCAACTGTGCAGTTGCTCACAGGAAAATATGAAATAAAATTCGAAATGTTTTTTGGAAAAAAAATTGAAATCCTACCATATGACAATATTTTCGTGTTTTTGGTTATAAATAAATGCCGTTATGGGACAACTAAAATTTTATTTACATTCAAAAATATCCTCGAGATAATATCTTGCCGAAACGTGATAAAGCTACATCATCCCTTGCAGCCTGTTTAGATGCTTCTTGAAATTGATGTCCATTAGTTCACTAATTCGGACCGATATGTCATCAAGACAATTCATGATAATATGATGACTGCAGCGCATTACATGTTAAATAGAGCAAAGCTTCTGTGAAAGCACAGATCATGAAATTTTTATCAATTTTATGCGAGTAGCGTTCCACTCTGAGATATTATTTGCCTCATTACCTCAGCATTAAATTCAATCGTTGTGGGACGTTAAACATTTGATAGTAATTTCGAATGTCAAAGTTGTACTTTTTCACAAATATATATCGTAGTAAAATGTCATGATGGTCACAGATGGTACGTGAAATGTTTATGGTCATTTTTAAATTTATCTCGGTACCTGTGAGAAAAAAGATTATTTATCATTGGGGCACAACAGCAAGTAAAATCAGATGATGCAGGTCGGAAGAAACCCTCGGTTACACATTAGAACACTGGTGACACGTGTTCATAAAAATCAATACATATAAAAAGAAGAAAATGTGGAGTTAATCAGGTATTGCCATGGTTGAATTTGTGTAAATTAAGTTGTACATCAATGTATTCAATAATTTTGGGAAGAGCTGGATTCATTCATTCATATCCATTTTTTCTGAAAATGATTTACGATAGACTAAATTTAACAGTCCATTAGTCTACATAAAGGTTATCAATTGAAATAAAATGTCTAAGATGTATTTTGTCAGTTGTCTTTGGCCTTCTTCTTGCTAAACCCTTCAGTATCGATTTCGATCTGCTCTTCAGTGTTCTGTTGACCAAACTAAGTTATTTAAAATTAATTCATGACATTTAAATTTGAAAATAAATGCCACAGCCTTTAAATATCTGTGTTTTGTATTTTTATATAAAAATTTACCAAGAAATGATTACGGGACATAATCTTAATGATAAGTTATAAATTTATCTCTGTATCTCTGTGTATCTAAGAAATCCACAATCACAATGCAATTTCCGTTCGAACAAAAGCTTCGAAATTAGATTCCTGAGTAGATAAAAGTTATTGTTTCGGATGCGAAATCTTAAGAATACATAAATGATAAGATTATTCATTCATCATTCAATTGCGTCCTTTATATTCTCAAATAAATATAGTCAAATCCAAGAGATTTAAGGAATCCTTGAAATAATTCCACATTTGTCAATCGTAAAGTCATTTCGAATTACAAACAAAAGAATTTTACAATGCTTGACACAGCAACAGTTTTGGTTTCTGTCACTGTGTTCTTGCTAGGATACTGGTTTCTGAGGAAACCATCAAAACTGCCACGGGGTGAGTCCAATATATTCCATATTAGCACAGGTTTCACTTTAACTGATTTACACACACTGGGAATCTGAAACTGTGTTTTCTGTGGTTTTTGTGGCTATTTTATCGCCTGATAACAGACATCTGTGTGTCGGATGTTCTTTATTTTTTGAGATCACTGTTACAAAGTTAACACTGACCAGTAGAAACCCAAGTCCTTAGCTGGTTAACTATCCGGCCCATGTCCGATTATCGTTTTGCGTACACAATGTGGTGGTATGTCCCGCGGATTTTGTTTAGTTGTTTTCATATCACAAGATAAGGCATTCGCAAAAGACTATAATGACGGAAACATATCCGTGCCTGCATAAAAGGAATATTGTTTTAAGATCACGATTACATCATTGCATTACAGCACAATTTAAATTCAATTTTAATTCAAAAACACAAACCAAACAAATTAAAATTACTATATTTTACCTGTAGCAAGTTTGTTACAGGCAAGAGTCCTGAGCTTCAATATGATACTTTGATTGCATTTCGAATTTGAAGGCTGTATGGCTTTGAAAGGTGAACAATGGCGCATCAAAGGCACTCCGTGAATTTCTTTTGTTCTAAACGTTTTTAAATTGACAGGAATTTCAGGAGGTGATTGTATTTTTGTTGAACTTGCAGGTCCATCTCTGCTGACTTGTCTAAAGCTTTTTGATGAAAGTGTATCAACTGAAAATATGTTTGTGGAATGGAGTCGAAAATATCCGGATCTGATGGCTTTGCGATTTTTTGCTACTTTAGGCAGTCCAGTCCTCATATTTGTCAACAACATTGATCTAATTCGAAAGTTATTCATACAAAATGCTGATAATTTCAGTAACAGACCAAAATATTTGTGGTTGGAAGACTCTCTTTTGAATGGCAAAGGTATGTCCTTTCATTGCCAGGCAAGTGTGCTGATTAGAAAGATTTTGTTTAGGGACTATAAAAGTTTACTTTTTTCTTGTGTAGGTCTTACCTTCAATTCAACAGACTGGAAAGTTACAAGGAAATTTGCTCTTCATAGTATGAGAGATTTTGGTCTTGGTAAACAAACAATGTATAAAACAATGGAAAATGAGGCCAGGGCTTTTATCGAGCAGTTTCGTAGTGAAAATGGTCAGGCGTTCGATCCTAAAGACGACGTCGCCAAAGCTGTTTCCAATGTAATCAGCTCAATAACGTTTGGAAAGAGGTTTGTGTTGTGTTTACCAAAATCAACGATACTGATTTTAGTAAACACCTCATGTGATGATCGAAAATCATTAATGTCTGCTTCAGTTACTTTTTGCACCAGATGTAATTTAGAATAAGGATTGAGAAAGTTTTAAAGGTTCATAGACAACATGTGACAATAATTAAGGTGTACATGTCACAATGTAACAGTTTTTCATTTGAATAACAGGAAGTAAAAAGGTAATAGTGTAAAAAGTTTAACATGCCTGACATGCTAAATTCATACTTTACTCTTAAATTACAGATACGATTACACTGATCCAGAGTTTGCTCGTGTGGTTTTAAATTTGAATGACGTATTTAAACCTCGCCTTGGTGTCATAGCTGCACTGAACAACTTTCCATGGTTACGCCACTTCAGTTTTCTATTTAAAACGGTAAGTCTTTAATGAGGGAACAAGGAAATACGTTTATATATTGATTTTCCCAGGTTAAAGAATATGTCACTATGTGTTAGTGATCAATTACTGCAAAATATTGTTACAACGTCATGCCTTTTTGCTAATATCAAGTTATCACTGATAATTTACTATAACTTTCTCTCTCATTTGCAGTTTAATGTGAAACAAGTTAAAAAACCATATCAAGCTGTCAAACAATTTGTGGGCGAGGAGGTCACAAAACACAGAGAAAGCTATGATGCAAAAATTATCCGAGATCTGGTGGATCTTTTCATACAAGCAGAACAGAATGGTTCCAATGATAACAAAGGAATGAACGGTAAGTGTAAAATGTTTTCAACTTCGTTCAGTACACGGAATTCGTATCAGAAGTTTAATAATAGCGCACCAAAAGCACAGCGTGAAATTCTTCTGTTCTCTCTTTTGTTCTCTTCATCTCCAAAATGATACGCTTTCTGTGTACTGTGTACTGAAGTCCAAAATATTATCACACACGTCACTTCTAATAGCAAAAATGACGAATTTCCTAACATACAATTTGAATTGCAATGCCCTCTTTTGTAAATATAGCTGCCATCAATTCCGCCGTTCAATAATTTGAAAGTAAAAATTATGGTTTCATTGGACAAGCCCAAAGAAGGGTTTGGTTTAGATGCAAAAAATCAAGTAAATATTTATTGACATCCTCATTTTAAAATCATTCTTCAAACATTTATTAAAGATATTGGCACGTTCTATTGGTTCTGATGAGGAAATGCACTTATACTTGACATTAAGGAAAGATTTACATCATATTGTTGATTCTGTGTAAATTTAAATGTTTTTAATGATCTGCAATTTCTGAGCAGTACACAGAAATCTTATCATTTTGGAAACTAAGAGAACAAAGGAGAGAACGAAAGAATTTCACGCTGTGTTTTTGATGTTGATGTCTGTTGTTAGAATTATGTTACGAATTCCGAGTACTGATTTTTAAACATTGAATCTAGACATAAATTTGTAAGAAACCAGAGCTCACCGAGATGACCGCGCCTGCCAGGAGATCTAACACAAATTGAAACTGTATTAAGTTGCGCAGTGCACGCGTGCAAGCTTGTATTTACCTTGATCCGAATAAATAACAAAAGCAATTGGTTTGCTTTAAACCAAGAAAAGATCGTACTTTATTCATAGCAAACATTTACATGTTGCCTTCAAGAGGCCTCAATCTAAACTCATTTGAAATGGAGTTGTTTATAACAGCTTGGGTAAGCTTGTGTGTGATTGGCTGATAGGTTAATGGCTGCTTGTAGGTGTGCGCACATACAAGCCCGTTGCAGCAGCAGTTACCGGACTCAATCTGTTGCAAGCCCAGATGTAGTACAGAAATATTATGCAGATTCATTGTTATTAATTTTAGGCTTTTGTATCTTAAAATTAATTTAAAAGCATTTCTTGTTGTCCCACACCAGACGTCTGTATGGGCACTAGAGATAACCCTTAATTATATCCAATCAATAAGTAAGATTAGAAAAAAATATTGATATAAACGGAAAAATTATCATCAAATTCAATGAAACCTGTCACACAAAAACGAAAAGAATATCTCAAAATGAAGCAGGATATCGAAATAAGTGATACAGATACAAAGAAACGCCTTCCTCAAAAGAATTGAGCCTTCGAAATGTCAATGTAATTTTCCATCACAAACTACAATCGATTCTTGCACAGAAATTGTTTTAATCTCCTTCTAAAATCAGGGGTGTGATACGCCAAGTAACACTTTCTAATGCCATTTTTTTAATCTGGCTTAATCATGGAAATATGAAGAAAAATAGAAAATCCTTTGCGTGCATTTGGATCTAAAGGAGTTAGTTAGTATGTACATATTTCCAGTCACCCTTGTGCTACACTGTATTTTATTTATTTTTATGACTTGCAATTTGTATTACAATGTCACCCATGCCTGTAGGGTTGCAGTTGTTTTCCATCATATCAAAATACGTGGTATAAAGATTCACATAAGCAGCTGCTTCAAGGAGTGAGGAGCAGTGCAACAGAGCACATAACACTAGTTAAACGGTAACGCTCATTCGAGGCTGGAAAAACAATATAAGCTCTGGATTTTTAATTTGTGTGTAGCCTTTGTTAGCTTTCATCGCACATGTGTTTTTTCCGTTGTTATTGGTCAATATCAAGCAATTTTCCTCATACAAGAGTGATGCTGTTAGTATGTCGTCATTTGCATATGAGCGTGCCCCTTGTGAACTTGTAGGGTAGGTACCGAAGAGACACGCTTGAGGGGTCTGCTATTGGGTCAAGCAGCTTTTACGTCGTGGGCTACGTGTGCTCTTGACTCGGG
>JBCAUI010513503.1:0-12369 GCA_038406195.1 Haplosyllis anthogorgicola | reverse complement strand
TTTTTCAGCACAAACAAGGTATTGTAGATGAATTTATTTTCTCTTCAATAAACAGACAGCCTGAGGAATATTTATTTATTTGTACACATTTCATTCTTGATAAAAAACATGTATTACCAAACCATCAGAATCATAACTGGAACTAAAAATGGTGTTCATGGGGGTAAACATTTAGAGTAATATTAGATGTATAGATCTAAGTAAATCGTAGCACACATTCGTGTTGTGCAGACAACGACTACAACTCAGTCAAATGAACCTTCAATAAACAGACAGACGGACTTCCATTTTCGAGAGATTTTACATTATTTATGAAAGAGTTTTGTACACCCAGGACTACTATATTAAGGAAATGTTTGTGCACATGTTAAGGAAATCATTGTTCACAATGGAATGTAAGATTATTATATGAGGTGTACTTTTTGCAAGCCATGATTTATGAAAAACACCCCACAATATTCATTCTGTACTCATGACCTTTGAGTCATCATTATAATTAGTCTGCATCTCAGCATTTATTTGAATATTTATGAATTACATTAAATGAATGTAATTTATCAAGAAATATCTATTGCCCTGTTGGCTTTGATATTAACAATGATAAAGAAACTTTACAGGTCACATACTATAAACGCAAACCATTTCATTGTTAATGTTTACAGTTTGTAATGATTATTTTTTAATTCATTTTACGCGTACGTGTACATTACCATTCCTATGTCATATGTCATATTCTGTAGCTGTTTCACAGGATTCTTACCTGCAATGAGAAAGAATTGTAAATTTATTAAGTCGAAGAGAAACAGAACTGCGAAGAACTGGAATACCATTGAGGTGTACAGTCATTAGTCTTAAACTGTATTAATTTATTCAAGTGCGCATTGCAATTTTTCATTTTCCTGTTCAGGCCACTTTTTTAGAACTCAACTTAGTGTATTATGTTAACAATCAGGATCAAATAACAAATTACTTCTCTGGAATCGACAAAAAGTACAATTCGGTTATCTGAAGAGATACGCTTTGCAATTCATACATTCCTTTTATTCAATGTATGAAAAACCAATGGTATCTGCCTGACATACATAAATTAAGTATATATGTATAGTAGATTGCCAAGACACAGTACCATGTACACCGTATTTCAGCTTAATGTAGCCTGAACTCTCAGTCTCAATTTGTCAAACATGATTGGCAGATGACCTTTACAAATGAGCATTATAAACTCACTGCTAAAGTGAATAAATCAAAAACAAGAACGGTATAGATAGTTGTTAGCCCACTTACTTAGTACTAAATTTATTTATAAGCTACTATATAATCCCTCAGGTATAGACTGATTGGCTCCTGGTGATTACTTTATGTAAAAGCTGTCTCGGAAATTTGTTTTATGGTACTTATCATCTACATGTTCCTCACCGTCCAGTGTGGTAGATCTTGATCTTGACAGCGAATAATGTGACTAAGCGTACCCCGTAGTCATAGGCGAACTTATGTTAAACGTTTTATGTCAACTTGTACGTTTGAGAGAGTTCTGAAATCCCCAGATTCTACGTCAATGACAAACGTAACACCGCCACGCAATTCAGCATTGTTATGTTTCTGAGGCAGTATTTAGGAATTTCTTGTGGCACATTTCCTTGTGGTAGTTTAAATTGACACTTTTCAAAAGTACACGTGTGGAACGGAGATAAACGTGTAACTTAACCTGTGTGTACAAAGGTTCGTAAAACGCAATGATCAATTCAAATCAGAAGAGGAAGTTTAATTCTTTTGAAATGCTCAGAATTATTCTTCTGCGTTAATCTAAAAATTGTTGCATATAATGCAATGTCTTATGGTTGAAAAATCGAAGGTACCCTTAATATATTACCTATTTGTCTCACGTTTAAAGAAAAAGTTTGTCGCGTATCATTTGGCTAAAGATAAAGTGGCGTTGTAGCACTCTGTTGCATAGCATCAAGCTAGCACCAAACTTTTTAAGAAGACATCGTAACAAAACAATAAAAACAGCTGATGCTGCGAACATAATGAAGTCTAGGGAACACATTTTATTTTCATATCTTTGTCAAAAATAGTTCTAGTGGACACTGCATTGAACATCAGATAAGATAAGAGAATGTTGCCTGAGGCCATCATACTCCTTTAAAAACTGGCACCTCATCAGTTGTAATATTTGTGGACATTACAGCCTGTATTTGTTAGTGTCATAGATAAAGTGGCATCTTGTCCTTTTAAAAACGCAGTATCAATTGTATGGGGAAAAGAAAAGGACAACAAAAGAATGCTTTGAATAAGCACTGATTCTGGAAAAAAAAATTTCCCCTTGATTAGCCATTTTTTGCAACTTGAAAACACCTGGAGTATCTACAGCTTTTTATTCGTTTGCATTGTGTTATATAATACATGGAACATGTAACACCACATAGTATCCAGGTCATGATGCAATGGAAGTATATTTGGCACAGGCTAACAAAAAGAGGCTCTATAGTTAGCAGTGGAAGAAAAACTGTACGGTTATTTTTACTCGTACTGATGACTAGCATACCCTAGAAGCACCAGGGTTTTGGTATATACTTCCTCTTTACGATTGTACTAACCTCACTCCAATATGCGAGCCAATTACATATTGTACCATTCAGAACCTATATCATGTAATACAATAGCTTCATTGTTTAAACAGTGTATGTACAATAGAAAATCTGTTATTTTATGATGCTGCTTGTCTCCAAATAATCCATTCATTGTACATTTTCGATAAAAATGGGCACAATGGAATCGTATAGGGCAGCGGATACAGAAAGTTTGACGAATAAATAAATTTATTCAAATACACAAGTGAGAGAAGATTGTCAAATTTAAAATGATGGATTCAACTTTACAGCTTTAAAAAACTTAAATTTCAAAGGCTGAAATCATTGGATTCATTTTAAATCGAATTATTTGATTCAATTCAATGCTTTCATGGCAATTTGCCTTGGAGCGATACAGGCTGATGATTTAAAGTTTCAGCTTGACAAGTAGAATAGAGAAAATAATAAGTGCAAAATAGATAATTAAGTAATTGCACAGGCGAATGAATCATTTTGATTATCCAATCTAACAGGATCTATAAACGTCCCATAATGTGTATTTATCACACTTAGTCCCAGCCAAATAAAAGTCGCAGGAATGTAATATTATCCAATCGGGTTAAATCAGCCAAAGGTCCATAACAGAGCTTCATACATTATACATGGTCTATCCGGCAGAATGCGCTTAAGGTTAAAACTCAAGAATCCAGAACTACGCAATTCGTTACATCAGAATAGATTCCCCCCGGATGCAACCCAAGCTAAAGGAGACACTGATATCAATTTTTCTATTCACATTGATAAAGTGAATAGCTATATATTTAGTTTACCTCAAGGTATACTTGTATGAGAAGATATGTGTAAAGTTGTATATACAGCTGAAAACTATGAAAATATAAATGGAGACACAAAATTGTGCTTTTGTTGATCTTCTCTTGCCATAACATCTCTACTATCTGTGCAAAAAGTGTAATTTTAGAACCATAACTAAATTAAAATTGATAACCATCGGATCTCAAACGTCAGCTTCTGAAATTTCTATCATTTTGGAAACAAAAAGAACAAAAGAGAGAACGAAAGAATTTCACACTGTGCTTTTGACGCACTATTGTTCACCCTCTGATCTCTTTGCTAACCAACCTACAACAGGCAAAGCATACAAAAATGTTAATTGCTATGCGGATGACAATGCATTACTACAGAATCTGGCTCGTTATGGACCTTAGTGCTCTAACTGCCCACATAGGACACAGCCAAAGTTGCCATTCCATGTAGTGTTAATTATAAGTTACGAGACTATGCGTAACACACTGTTAACTGTTAATCCACCGCAGACCTATTGATTCAGTATAATTAACAACTATTCATTCTGTGGTTCCAATATGGGAATGATTTATTTAAATAAAACCAAAACCATGTTCTGGATAATGCCATAGTAAGGTATGCTACAGCAAATTGTAATGGATCTTGTTCAATGATAATTTATCAAATGGAATATTTGCACAAACTGAAAACACACTAACAGTAAACAGAGCTTTATGAAATGGTTTGCAATTGCTGCATTCTGTGCTTGAAGAATCCCCGTGTATGTCACACAATGCAACATAAAAACCATTCAAAATTGGTGTGTTTACCTTCACAATGTCATTGATTATTGCATCAGTGCGTCAGTTATATGTTTCTTTCATTTACCGAAGGCAAATGTTTTCTTAGAGTGGATTTCAGATCTTGTACATGCCATATTGAATCTCTTCAATTCCCTAGTTGTTTGAACGCAAATATTAAGAATATTGCTTTCTCATATTTCTTTTACACTTGTATTATCACACGACATAAAACAATGTGATAACTTTTTGGTATTTCGCGCTGCACATACACATTCAACCATATATTTTTCAATAACTGACAAAAAATGACAATCAGTTCGGCTTTTGTATACTTGTATTGGATCATGTTGCTGGGTATTACTACGGATATGCAGTTTTAATATTCAGTCACCTATTCGTGATCCACAAAATAAATGGTACAATTCTTGTTCTGCTATTTAAATCGATCAGCAGAATACATCAGATAATGAAACTCCTATCAATTTCTGAACAGTAGCACACCAAAAGCACAGCGTGTAATTCTCTTGTTTTTTCTGTTCTATATGTTTCAAAACTGATAAGAATATCAGTACTTCAAACTGTTGTTGATCAGATCAAGAAACGAAAGACTTAAAAGACAAGACACGAACGGCCCATAGCCGTATAAATAGTATGATTTACAGCAAATATAGATGATGTGAGTATCGGATAGATTTTAACGCATTAAAGTATCAACTAATATGGCAGATACTCAGGTAGAAGACGGTCCCGCCAATAAAGTTCGGTTCAACAACAGCAAGTCAACTCTGAACAGCACGGCCAATGATTGCGTCGTAATATATATTTATGATCCAATGTTGTGAGGCCAATAAATCCACAGCAATGTTATAGAAGTGACCCTTGCCAATCTCTGTCCCGGACCATAATATTGTATTTGGGTTATTTACATTTTTTACACCTCGACAGCTTTGAAGCTAATTGCCCGGCTTGTCGCTGATATTTACGGCCTTCTCTTTGAAAAGCCGGAGGATAATGGTCAAAGTAACTGCCATAGGACAAGTTAAAGCTAGGCATGCTAGATAAATATAATACAGAATGGTTTTAACGTCGTTCTTGACTTGGCATGTGTCGGAGGGTCAGTATATGAATATATAAATTATTAAAGACAAATTATTCAAGAACAAGGGCTTTTAGGACAAAAGCAAACAATTTTGCTTATTTTTACGTAGACTGGGAGCAATTATACTGCTTGAATGCCATTCACATCTGTTTGCAAGTTAGAGACAAAAGATAATGGGCTCCAACCATATTTTTCGCATACATAGAAAGCATCGTGAAATCTTGTCTTCGTTTACCATAAAAAAATTCAGTCATTCACTTTGGCAACTGAAATCTGTACGGACATTTTAGCACAGTGCTGAATTACCACTATTCAGTTGCTTGTCCTTGATAAGGACTTTAGAACTGACTTGACAAAAGTGACTTACCGGGATTAATCTGAGTCTTGCGGCAGACAGACAGGCTGGAGGCGCACAAGACGGAAATCTGACTTAAATCCATTCTCGGCTTAAGTAATAAAGTCTGGTGCTTGGGCCATCACGGCTCATGGATATCGTCACTCTAAATGTATGTATATGACCTTATGTCCAGAGCCTTTCAAATGTGGAGAAATGTGATGTAACTAACCGGCATAAAAGTTGTGTAATAGTTCCACGAATGTTACAGATGGACTATTTGCCTTCAGTTCGTGACATTGATTTCATTTTGCGACAAAAGAATTTCATGTTATGTGTTTCACTTTGACAACGGGAGCTATTGTTTCCAAAATGATGAGCCCATGAATCATACTTCGAGCACAAAATTCTTAGCAATTTATTCTTCTGTGGTGTATGTAACTGTCCCAGTGTTCAAAGTAGTTTTAAACTTGCAGACAGTATGAATACAGATACGCATTTACCAAACTAGAGATATGTAAGTCACCAAAAGGAGTAAATGAACAATAAATGTGAAAATACTGAACGAATTATCTAAAAGGATCTATGGAATGTTCAACAGAAAAGACACGATTCTCTGAAGGAACAATAGAATCAACCGTTGTGGCGATATATTTAATGTCACCTTAAATTGTCAATTGTCAACGATTTCTCGGTTGGTTTCAGAATTTCACTTTTGCTCATTTATGGTTCAGTGTGTGACTTTGATAAAACTATGTTTTCAATCGGAATGTGCCCTAAGTAACTTCATTACTTAACACAACACATTAGTGAACACAACTTAGCCTAGTTATTTTCATATCTGTGCGTGCTGCACTTTTGCTATTGAAGATAGAATGTGCAACACGTTTCATTACAAGATATAGTAAATCATCTGGACTTATTTGTTTTCTTTTTACGTTCTGAGAACATGTTATAGAATTGGTCCTGTCAGCCCTTTAGCAGAATCAGGTATAATTTCTGACTGTTAGTCATGTATGCTGCTTTCGTCTGCGCAGCTTCCCCACCGCAACTGTGCTGCGTCACAGTCAGCAAATTAGCCTCTCCCCAGCCCTCTTATTTGGCAAATAGCCGTTTTTCGATTTCGTCGTACTGGCCAGGATATCAATTTGGATATGGAAGTAAGAAACAAAGGAGTGAAATAACAGTGACTGAAATTGGCCTCGTGTCTGGTTCTTGTATATACATGTTTTAGGAACACCATATAACTGAATTAAGATTGCGAAGACTAGTTTAACCTAAATTTTATTTGACATGAACAAAAATCAACATCAGGGCCAAATTTTCAAAGTTCTAGCAGGGGCGGATCCAGGATTTCTCGTTGGAGGGGGCGCCCCAGTGCCACAGATGGTTGGAGGGGGTGCTTTTTATTATTTTCCTCCAAAACTCTTTGAAAATGAAAGAACTGTGGGCCGTTGGAGGGGCGCGCGCCGGCGGCGCCAATACTCCGCCAATGCCTAGGCACTAAGTGAAAACAAATACAAATCAGTATGGATGCGTAATGTACAAGTAAAATTATTGGTCAATAGTGATCTACTTCTGACCTAATCCAACGTATTGTCACAGTTACTGCCTAATTTCCTTTGGTAAACAGAACATTACTTGTGTTAATACTCGATTTGTCACAAGTATCATTTGGAGTATCTATTTACATCCCATCTAGGCAACTAAAATGTTCTGCGAGTGGGTATAATGTCCATGCTTGATATGTATCATGATGTAACATAATACATGACAGAATACTACCAGACATACAAACGCCATTATACCCGCAAATCAAATGTTTCATTACTTCACAAATGATGGAATAGTATGAAATTGGTTTATTGTTACACAATGGAAACTAAGGCTGTATTTTCGTGCAAGAACAGAAACAGCTTGATTTTCTGTTGTCTTGCAACATGAACATATTTCATGAAACGGTTTACCATTGGTATTAATGTATTTAAGTTGCTTCCCACATCCTTCTTAAAACGACAGATAATGAAACTAGATCCCTATTAATTTACTTTAATTATTGAGTGCGTAGCGTGCAGGCATGAATATTTAGAAATTTGTTCTTAAGCATTACTTATTCTGACAAGCCGCGAAATACATAGCTCTCTTTTCGATGAAAACGACCTTAATTTATTTGCAACCTGTTTGCAGAGATATATATTCCCTTAGGTTTGAGATATCAAACCACTGAACAGAAGACACCTCTACCAACTTGAGTTACGTAATGAAACACAACCCGATACTACTTACATGGAAATCAATTGAAAATATATTTTACTTGAGCCGGTTTACTTGGCAAAGTCAACAAGTTGAGAAATCACATTTGGTATGTTGAGTCTGGCAGTGTTTTTGAAGATAAACTGTTGACATAAGCACGTGTTGGCTTGTGACATAGGCTTGTGTATTGCCAGGAAGTATCCTTAAAGCCTCTGAATATCTCTTACGATTTGGAGCAATCTTTAATTGTGTCTGATTTCTCTTTTGACGTCAAAATGATGCAGTGACGTCACTAGAATAAATCGCTAAACACGAATAATGTTTTCTAAAGCGGCGACATCATGTTTATACAAATCAAGGTAAATGATCACAAACAAAACAGGACACATTTTTATGCAAATTGTGATACCATTTTCCCTGTTCTACTAGAAAAAACAACAGGTTATTTTAGCTGTCAGGCATATTTGTAGAGTGTCGGTAAAACTGTGCAGGATTTCCCTGGGGAAATATGTGCCAGTTGGAAGACTTGCGGTGAAATATTATATCAATTCCTGTAACATAATAGATTATTAACCGCCGAAGAAGCGTGTATTACATTAACCTAATGTAACTATTTTATGGTAATCATTAACACTGTCTACTTTATTAACTGCGCGTGTCTCATCATAACTCATTGTTATCTAGCCATTACTGGACATTGGCTTCATATGCACGCACTTCCAAAAGTAAAGGTAAAAGATCTACGTGTCAAATTATAACAATGACTGCTAATTCAGGAAGTGTCGCACTCAGTACATATATAATCTACAGATAAATCTTTATGTGAATGCTCTACTGTCCAGTGGCCAGTATTCTGTATAATTGTCTGTATTTATAACCGGCACATTCGTCAACTTTTTCTGTTTGTATAATATTTTCTATCGAAACGAAAGAAATATCAAATAAATTGACGGACTGACAAACAAACAGCTACCTAAGGTTGAAATCGTCTTCATTTCTATTTGGCAAGTAAAAGAGCTTGGCTAGTGCGAAATCTCAGAGGATTTCAGGAGTTAACGCACGTAGAAAACCAGTATTGATTTGGAGCGTATTCTGCCTAGAGTGAAGTTTTTTTCTTGACCACATGTGCCTTTTCTACTGTAAGTCACTACATTTAAAGTTAAGCCACTAACGCCGCTAATGGCCATTAAGGTTGTGCTCTCCGCAAAACATGAAACCACATGTTGCTTTTAGCCAGCCAATTAAATATGTACCCAACCTCGGGGGAAAAGGCCATCAGAAAGATCACTGCAGATCATTGACCCGTATTGTGCATTGTATCCACTTATTGTACTGGATTATCACATTACCTCTCGTTAGTGTCTACAGCGGAGAGGTGAAGAGATCAGGGATTCAGGTTACATTAGCACACTTTCTTCTTGTCAGTTGAAATTGCAGTCAGTGACTAGATACACTTGTTTGTAGTGGCCTAGGACTGTACTCAAAGGAATTGTAACAACTATTCGTAATGCGTCTGATTTCCTTGCAATGCTATCGTCGCAATTCATACATCTTATACACACTGAGATAAAATTGCAATTAGAAATGCTAACTTTGTGAAGAACCACAATAATCAGTTACTTGCAAGTATCAGAAAATGGTGCTGGTAAGGTATGTTAAAGTATTATGATAAATCTGCCATAACGTTGAAAGGCTTCAGAAACTAAAATCTAAATTTCTTGCAGTCAGTTAATTGATTTCCTTAGAGTACGTATTTCTCTTTTATTAAAAACGAAACAATGTATGTGTCTAAGTTTACACTTGTAATGCATTTGTCACATGCATAAAATGGTACAGATTGCATATTTTGATCCCTTGGTCAAAATTTGCAAAATATACAGTAATCGTTCAAACTACTTTAGAACAGTGACAATATTTTGGGATTTCTATTGTATCTTACAAAATTTATCTTTTTCGCAGTTAAAAAATTATGGCAGCAAAAGGATTAACTTAGTTTTTTGTGGGTAGAATCTATTTGTTGGAAAGAAGATCTGGTCATTTAGGTAGCAGTTCAAATTGATACATCGCCCAAAGCAGTGATACAGATGATCATTCAGTCAGCAACAATTATTGACTGATGATTCAAGCTTTTACCCTACTTTCCACTGAGAACATAAAGCAAAAGGACAGTTTATTTGGTCTAAGGACAACACTATTGGAAAAAGTGTACTCTTTAAACAAGACTGGTGCAAGTGTAGCGATCCAAGCACTCTGTGAAGTAAAAAGAAAATAACGGAACAACTGGGACAAAAACGTGAAAGCGTGAAATTGCTTTCCAAAATAATAGTGCTGAATATTCAAAGAAATATTATGTTTCATAAGAAAAATCACAGGCATGAATGCCTTACTAAGACAGATGTCCTCTTTAACGTGATAATACGCCTTGGTTGCATTCACATGGAAATAATGGAAGGCATAGATATGAGCAATTATGCCTATCCATAACAACCGTCTCTTTACATGTCACTGGATGAGAAGGAAACATTAACACGGATATCAGTTGTATCAGTTGTATATTGAAACTTGACGGCCCAAAAGTAGTAATTACGAAGTGGTGGTAAACATGGCTGTCGGCAATTCATGAGGTTTCAATTTGTATTGCACACTTCTTGGAATGCTAGATCTACTCATTTTAACGTAAAATCTAATAAAATTGTTATCTGTGCAGCCCGCCAATGTACTTTGAAATTGACTATTCTACAGTTTTTCTTTTTCAGTTAAATAATCGGTATTTGATTAAAAAAAAAGAAAAAAGGTTTAAATGTTACTTTACCTTGAACTGATAAATAACCACATGACGTACGTACCTGAAAGTAGAAAAATACAAAGTTAGGTTAGAATTAATTAGACGTCAGTACTATTACGATTGACGATCAGAAGAGTCGTCTGTGCAGACTAGGAAATTATCTCCTACATTTTGACTCAAAACCCTACACATAAGAATTAAAAGTTTTATATTGTACTGCATCATGCCTAGATATTTAAGTACATTAATAGAAACAAATTGATAAATAATTATCAAATGAAGATGATTTATTTCTTCACTCCTGACCATTGACACTTCCTCAGTAAATTATTAAGCACCTATTTGAATTTCCAGCACATGTTATATATACATTTGAACAGAGTCTACAGTACTAATTCTATTGTATTTTATCTAGTGCTGACAATGTAATTAAACTGTTACTGACAACATTCAGCTTGCCATAAAGTATTGTCTTTTGGAAGTAAGTTGCTTTATGGCAGTTTCAAATGAAGATGTAGCATTAGATATTTTATTCTTTTACACTCTAACCACCCACATTCCTTATTTTTGACATTCATGAATTTCTTATTGAAATGATCGGATAGAAAAGGCCATGTAGAGTAATAAATACGCAAACATCCTTGATGATATAATCAATATTCAATTTCCCTTCCTTGCCTCTAAATTTCGTAATAATGAGTCTAACAGAAACTCAATTTATGTTAGCAGTCCCCCGCACTCATCTGGGCGAAGTCTGGCATCTGGTCTTTGCCATTGGCATTGATAAGGAAATAAGCCATGTCAGAAACTGCTTTTTTCAAGGCTAAATAGATATTACTTCTAACATGTACGTACCACAGATGGCTCTTTAAAGATATGTACCGTATTTTGTCCACATGAAATCATATGTACACATAACAATTTTGCAACAATAGCCGTTTGTGGAAGAGGTGGCTATGTACTTGGTGTTAATAGGCACAGACTGTAGACCAGCGCAGACCACAAGCATCTAAGCAGCATGCAAGGGTATAAAATAATTTTCTTTCCGTAGATCTCAATAAAAAACAAATACTGATAAACAAATACTGATAATCGTGGCTGCCATTCAACTTCACAAAATTTTAGACTTCAATCCTGAGTCTACAGATCTGTTCAGAGGTGTTCGTTAGAGAAACTAAAGCTAAAGTTAACTTATTCTTGCAAACCCGCTAATTTTGCACTACTGTACATCAATTGTGGTTTATAACTTTTAACTTCCCAGCCAGGAACTCACCCATCGCACACAATCTTGTCTTCTAACACAGGGCTGGTGCCAACTTTGCACCTTGCTCTGGTGAGGCTGTGATTTAATGAGACACTGCCCAACATCTCTACCCTGTCTCGCATTCGAATCCGGGTCACCTGTGCAGCAGCACTATGTGCAAACCGCAACACTAAGTGGCTCTGCTTCTAAACCATGACAGTCTGGTCTATTAGTGGTTTCTTCATTATTTTCTTCTAGAAAACAGGCGATTCACATTCTTGACTACTACTGATTTATTCTCATTTGCATGCAGCTGGAAATGAGGATTTGCTACTGTGGCATTGTTTTTCAACATGCTTCATTAAACAGCAATATCCTGCTGGCCACAAATGACAGCATTCATGTATTTCTAGGTGAATTCATCTCAATCCGATAGATGTATTACTTGCGTGAAGTAAGTACTTTTCGACAGTATCAC
>JBCAUI010513492.1:0-12370 GCA_038406195.1 Haplosyllis anthogorgicola | reverse complement strand
CAGTTTCTATGCATTTCAGCTATATCTGGGACACATATGTCCTTATATGGTAAATCAGGACATGATTCGGATCAGATCAGATCAGATCAAGCCATATATGGGCAATCTAGATCATCCAGGCACCCAAAACCAGCCGCTTGTGACTGAAATCAATCAACTGGAACCACCCTGGCTAAGGATACTGGCTGCTTTTGTCAATTTAAGGACTTTTAAGCTGAAATAGAATGATCTGGGACCAATTCAATACTCCAATGTTATTTCAATACAAATTGTGAAGTTGACCCGTCACTATCTATTTCAAAAGAAAAAGCTACTTCGCGACATAAATATCATACTCGGTTCACGCGGTGCGAACAAAAGAAATCGAAATTGTCTGCGAGCCATTAATAACCAGTCACCTTAATGACACTGAAGTCAGTATGAAATTCTTGTATTTGTATCCATCAGCCAACCCTTCGTCTGATATGGACACTTCAATTGCAAAACGTTCTTCTGTATTGTCAGTTCTTACTTTTCAGTTTTACTCTACATTTGGTTGCACATTTGCATGAAACCAATCGTCTACAGGTCCGCTGTCAATGGTGTCAATTTCGGAAAATACAGAAATCTTTCTTCCTTATTTACACATTCCTTTTAACTTATTTCACCCTTTAATTTCTTAGGGTCATTAAGCCATTTATTACGAAGAGTTCCATTTGAAAATAAACCTTATGCAATACAGTTGTCTACAACTCATGTACTATTCTGTTTAAAAGGTATTTCCGCGCATCTAATGCACACACTAATAGATATGATGACATTAGGTTGCAATGGTGTAAAAGGATATGGTGTTGCTACATTGCAAGATAGAAGGAAAAAAACAAGTTGTGTAGACTATTCATGCTGTGCCCAATGTGGTTTGGAGAGATTAAATTCCTTTAATTCTGTGACTTTTCCCTCATCCTCAGATTTACTTTTTAAATGATGGATGATAACAATGTAAATAGTAGAACGTAGTTTCGATGTACAAATAATTCGGCACAGACGTGCCATCTTATCTCGAAGTAGATGCTGCTGAAATAATTTTCAAGGCTTAATTTAGAGAGAAATGCTGGATGTATATTTTTCACTTTATTTGGGTAATGAAACCAATAACAACATGTTAATCGGGAACGATCAACTACTTTGTCGTTCGATCAGTTAAAAACAAACTATGAAGCCTCGACGTTGAATCCAATGCTTCCCTTTGGGATCGCTTAATTCCTTGAGTAATCTATAAAACTAATATGTGAACTTCAGATTAAGAAAGATTTATTACTTAACACGTGCCTCCTTGACATATCTAAAATGACGTAAACTTTTATAGAAAGTTTGCTGTGTCAATTATTTGGGCGAAAATTATTATATTTGTAATGACTACAACAGCTTGAGTGCTGGAGTCCGTGCGTGCGTGCGTGTGTATGAGCGTGTGTCCATCTGCCTATCTCATTTCTCCCTCCCCAATTCTTTCTCTCTACCTCTTCACATCGTGTCTCAGCGCAATTTTTCAAAATGTATGATAAGGTACAGGAATACATGAAGGTATGTTCTTTCAGGAACAAAGGGCGACGAAGTCTGTCCTATCCTCCAACGCTATGGCTTATCACACTGCATGTCACACGATAGCAATCTGTCGTGCCTTTATGATGGTATCAGGCCATAATCCCAAAATGTTGAACAACCATGCAACAAAACAAGAGACAAACCCTCATGACCTTCTTTTGTTGAGTAAGATATACAATATAAGTTGGGTTTTTTTCCTCGGGGGCCTTTCCCTTTCTTAAGTGTTCTCTCCCTAATAAATGCAACCCCCTTTAAACGAACTGGGCTTTGGTCTCTCCTATTGTGAAGATTTTATCATGTGAATGTATTCGTGGGAACCTTTGTGCTATATTGGGTAAATGAACACTGAGAATATTCAAGGCTGTACACTTGAAGGGCTATTGGCTTTAGTGACCATTGTCAGTGGGTACTTTACTTCTAACCTCTGGTTTGTGCGGACCAAGTTTTGTTCATCTTTTCTAAGTTTAGGGCGGGGTAATAAGTAGTTGTTTATGGTCATCTCAGTACATAACCATCTTCTAGTCGTATGAATATCTAATTGATTCCAAGACCATCATCAGTACCTGATCGCAACATGTGTACTGTAGTCAGAACCAACAAGAACTAAAAATACAAGGCGAAATTTGGCGACCTAGTCACTTAACAATCCAGTTGAGAAACCGCATTTGAAAAATATGATAGTTTCCTTTTGTTTAGTGTTCTTTTTTTACATTTTTTTATTAAATCGGTCAAAGCCGATTCGAAATTACAGATATTGATGATGCATTGTTTTTGAAACAGACAGTCACCTTTGATGTGTTCGTTCGTGTTAGAAAAATGCGTCATCCTCAGTGGAACCCCTCCTTGATATCAAAACAAGGAACGGTCCTTGAAATAGGCTCTAGAAAGACTTATTCTGAAGATTATGACAGTCTGTGACAGCATGTACCGTGAAAAGTAGCCATTATTGCTCAAGGGGGCTAGTAGTACCCAAAGAATCGGGCGACTGAGAGCAACGTCTACAAGATAACAAAGCTCATTATGAACCATCGAGTGTTCGTGACATTGCAGGTTGGAAAATACATACGTGCAAGACACACACACCAAGACCATAGATTTCCTCTGCTTTGAGGTCCACAATGCAACAATGTAATTTCCTTTTTTGGGTGCATTCTAGGAGGTTTTAGACAGCTAATAAGATAATAGGAGCAATTGATGTGGTTTCTTGCAGACATGAAATATTGTATCATCTAACTGTCTTTCACTCTATTTTCTTCTTTTTTATGATAGAATTACCATTACAGCTCGATTTTCAATTTAAAGTAACTCGTCGCAAGTCCTTTGTCTCCCATGCAAAATGCCCTTATTTGTAACCATTTTAATTTGGGTCCCATTAATAATAATACACCAGGAAGGTGTTGTTCCTAACGTGTTTTACCACTTTAACAGACTGCATGTCACCATTCTGTCTCATCTTCTTTTGATCCTATCTTATTTTGATCACATGTATGTGGAACCTTTTGACTTCACATCTGTTCATATCTAATGCTGAGATTCCCAAAATCTACCATCTAGGAGTGTACTATCAAAAGACGTTTTAAGAACATGTTATTTAATCAATCAATGTAGATTGGTCCAGATGATCTAAGGTAGGCGCTGGCTGACCAGTTTTGTCGATTCATAAATGGTGATGGTCTCAATACCTCTGTACGTAAACTATCATAATTTCGGCCTAAATAAGTTCATATTGTATGTCATAGTACAAATATGGTTAACTTTAAACAAAAGTGAGATTAGCATTCATCCCCTTTGATATCCTCTTATCCTTTAATACTATATTTACAAATAACACTTTTACAGTATGAATGGGCAGTTAGTGAATACAGAACATAGAAAGTGAATATTATAACTTGGTTCAACTAAGGTGATTCCTTTTGACACCTTTTGAAATATTCAAGCTGATGATACCCCTTCCATTTAACAGTCCCATGGTCACACCTTCGTCAAGTTAATATTTGACCTACGTATGAAGGTGATAGTATCTACTAATAGTGACATGTGAATGAAACTTTGATTGATCACTTTTGATAGTAGTTGTAGTAGGGATAGTATTTTCAGTATACCTTACAACAAAAGATTGTCTCAATGATTCAGAACTGACAATGCTATCTTTTATCTCGCATTTAACAAGTGCAAGAAGGGACTGCTTTCGATCCTTACAAAATATCTACAGTCTGGCTGGATAATGAATTGATATTAACATTTCCTTCTTCAGTCTAACCATTCATTACTTTAAAGCCTTCTTATCTCCGTACACGTGTTGATGGAATCAGAGTCAACATTGAGACATTCCTCAGCCGAGGGTATCAAAGGTTCATACTCATCGTTGAAAGGCATAATAACAACATATCGCAAGACTAATAAGATATTATCTCAGTGTACAAGAGAAAGGCAGCCTGCTTTCCATCATCAAGTCTGCGAAGAATATAAATTCATGCAGGTTAGCAGTTAGTTACAGATGTTTAAATGTAATCATACTGTTAGAGATTAGAAAGACTCTTTTCTGTCACATGGTTGATCCGGGAGCCGTAAGTCTGAAAGGACAACATCTGCCTCTGATGTCTCTGCCAGGAGGAGGAGGAGAGGTAAACTTTCCGCAACACTACAGAGAGAGATACATCTAGTATTGTCTTAATATTAAAAGTTTATAACTTCTTACAAAGAAGGGATGTACTTTTTTTTGAAGCCTTGTTCCAGGCATATTTCAAGAGGAAAACAACTGTTTAATTTTTACAGCAGAGAAAAGAATGGCTTGAAATTACTGGTTTTATGATTAAGTGTAGCCAAAGTTAAATGTATTGTAACCCAATAGGCAGAGCAATTACATCCATGTCTTATGTCACACAAAGTAACAGAATGTATTTTATAAAATACATTCCCTGTGTGTTTACTGTAATATGAACATTTTCTTGACAGCAACACATCGTGCAAATCGACATTATTAATATTATAATATTCAACATTTGCAGTTCTTCTCAACGTCAATCACTAGTTGGGATCATAAAGAATTATTTACTATTATTATTTATCTTTATATGGACTACTGGGAATAAAGTTATAACTTGGATAATCTACAGGTCAAAGCGTAAAATATTAAAGTACGATATAACTTTCACTTATAAATCCTTTTCTGACTATCTACGTAGGACAAATCACACACACACACTCAAAAGCACACAAACATGTATAGTCTACATTCTGAAGAAGGAAATCACTTGTTAAAGTCATACAGTTTCACTCAGATCTATGCAAGTAATTTAGAATGGACTTTAAAGATGTTAAGACTATTTTGATTTGTAGATATATGCCTTTCAAATCAAATTGGATTTAAGATCCTTATGTGACCAAAGTGTCAGGTCTTTCAATGAACATTAACATATATATTGAAGATCAAACATATCTTACTGGTAACACCAAATAATTTATTTACGTTTTCTCACTGATCTACTGGTAATCTATTTTAGTCTTGTAAAAACCGGGATTTATTGTGGAATCATGGCATAACTGACCAATTGATCTTGGACATAATTATTCAAGCCCATGCAATGGTGCCACCTGAAAATGAATTGAAGCAATGACCATAAAGATATAAGTCTCATTTACAATGAAAGGAAACATAAATTTCACTTTAAAAGTTATGTTCCTTATTATAGGGACATTGATCTACGTACATATTAGTGTAATAAAATGCGAAAAGGTAGTCTCGGTGTGTAAAGTACTTCAGTACTTGAGAACTAAAAGGTGAAATGTTGGAAGCCAAAGACAATGGGAAAACTGCCCAAAACACAAGTTGACAATTACTTTTTACACAGGGGTGCTCGGTTAAAGTCACTTGTCATTCTGTAAAAAGAAACTTATTTTCAACATTTCCTGCAGCCAAGAAGAGACACTGTCAAAGATGACACCTCAATATGTTTTAGAACTGGGAGGAGGTGTGCTTTGAGCAGTTCGAGGCTACAAGGTTCTTGTAGGCTGAACATTTTATGTTTTGTTTCTCTTTGTTACATTTTCTATTAGAACCTTACGGTGGGTGTAGAAAACCTTGTGTTATTGACAGCTCATTTCTGTGGACCTTTTTGAATTTTATGGCTTTACTTTGTTACAAATGCTATCTTTTGTTACATATAATTTAAGCCATCAACGTTTAATGAACAGCATTTCTTGCTGTATCAAATACCTTTGGGACGTGAATATTTTACAAATGGCTACTGGTTTGAAATGCTCAAATATTTCACTTGTTAATGAAGGTAATATACATAACTATTTGATGTACGGTTTATTTTTCTGCAATTGTCGTTGTACTGGTATCAAATATCAGACTCCACAGTTCTTACAAGAAACTGAAGTTTTGACAGATGGTGTTACATAATCGCTGTAAAACCTTGAAGGACCCTTTGCGCACAGGAAAACTACTGACCACATGCAGGGGCCTAAAGGGCTAAAAGTCTTCCATAATTGGCAACATGGATTGTTCCAAGTGATTTAGACAGGGAGGCCTGTGAACAAACAAGGTGGTTGTTACCTTCTTATTTCGGCAAATTCAAGCCTGCATGGACTTTTAATAGGGACCCCCCGCCAGGGAGATTTCTATGGAGCCTCTGGCTGAGTTCACAACTACCTATTTCACCTTTTGCAGGTTATACATAAAAAGCATAGACTTTAATCAGTCTTCATTTCGAGCTGAAATGATTTAATTCAACTTGTAAGATTGTCACCCCGAATCTCTTTCAGAATTGCTGACGAAATTGGACCCAGAATCTGTTCCGTAAAATGTAACAAATACAAAGCGAATGACAAAGTATTCGTGTTCTTGTAATATAACACCTAGCATTAGATTACATAATGACATAAGTCAACTATATTTTGGATTTAGAGAAGTACTAATCTAAACCCAGTGTTGGAAGGAACTTTTTGCTGAATTTCCTGAAAAGAAAACCACACATCCTTTGGCAAGAATTTTTTTCGGTGCAAAAACGATAGCCTTGGGTCGCAATCGTAAATAACATATTTTGTACTGAAATTTTCATTATTGTAAAGCTCCATATTACACTACAAATGGCACTGATTCCAACTGCAACTTCAAGTAAGCCGTTCAAAAACTGGCTTTTTGAAAGTCACTTTAATTACAGTTAAGGTCTGTTAGTATCTGTGAACACCATACAACAAGTCTTTGAAATTAGAATTATTGTCAATTGAATTTATTGCCAATATCTTAAAATGTAGCAAACTTTATGGTGAAATGCACTTGTCCTCACACAACATATGACATTGTACGGTAAGCAGAGCATTCTACAGAAAAGCATCATGTTCATGACATTTTAAAACGTTCCAAAACATGTGTTCAACACACTGCCAACACGAGGAAATACAATGCAAAAGTAGGGCCGTGGCTCAGCATTATGTCATGTAGGTATTGTCCAAATACTTTACAAAACATCTCGCTGTAAACAATAAACAGGAAACCTGGAACGTTTTGGGAGTCTGTACAACTATACTAAGACATGCAACTCAGCGACATTTCATCAATGTGACGAACATTCCTGAAATGCAATGTCAATTTGGTATTGTTATTTATTGCCAAGGTATCATATACCGTGAACATATTTTACATTGACCTACCTGAGGTCGAGGGGAATATCAAGTTCATCACTGAGATTCGCCCCAAGATCCGTCAGAGTGCCTGCAGGTCCTGCAGGTCCATCTTCCTCCTTGTCTCCAGCTTCATCACTGCCTTTGCCTACGGTGTTACCCATGAACACATTCATTCGTCTGTGTTCAGTGGTGGGCTCCGTCAATAGAACTTTAGATCAATCATGAACACATCTGGATAATGTGTTCATCCTTTACAAAAATTGTCACCATTCACACATAATTTTAACTTGTCCATTCTTCAAGAGGCATTTTAATATTCTTATGTTATGATACATCCAATTTTAGTCTACTGTGACACTTCATAGAGTTCCATCAATTAAAGCTTTTGGAAAGTAAAGCCAAAAGTTTTTGAAATAACTCATAAAATAGAGCAATGGTCCTCCTTTCCTCGCATAGATCTACAAGATGTTTATCTTAAGCTTGGCAGGTCCAATTCTGTTGCAAGGCCCTCCCCACGTAAATTTTTTTCCTCACAGGCACAAAACTCAGCTGGTGGAATCGAGCAACAAGTGTACATACGTTCGAGATACTTCTCAACCAATTGGCCAATGCACTGGAAGATGACACCGTTTATACACGTTTGTGCCTCTGTATGTAATGCATGTACTTTTCAGTAAATGTCAATGTTATTAAAACGGTTGAAATTCCCAACATGACAACAGAACTAACTAACTAAGTTAAGTTTTGCTCGCTGGCATCAAGTCTTGGATTTCACTTTTCCACTGTCATTTGCTACTGCACTCGACAGATGGTTTTTTCATGGAAGATCCAGCAAACATTTTGCCGGAAAGTATCAGCCATGGACCATGTGAGCTGGTGCCAGCCTCTAGTGCCCTCATTCTCGTTCACGGCTGGTCGCGCGAGATTTCACGAGAAGAAACATCAAAGTACTTGAGAAGAAAGTATTCAGCCAACCAAATGAAAAAAGATCTCAACTCTTCTTGGGACGTTGACAGTGCTGAAATAACATATGGCATAATATTTCGACAAATTATGCCATATTAAGGAATTTCCTTTTCTTTGTAGGGGTCCTACTCGATACGTGTTTGTAAGAAATATGGTGACAGTATCAAATTACAAATAAAAAGTATTTCTCCGTACGAAAGATTACTATGGTTTTTTTTTTGCTTTGCAAATTTCTTAAAAGCCTTTGATTAGCATGTAACTTGCATATTTCTGAAAATACTGTCATAATGTGCCTCTTGATTGCTATTCGCAATTCATAGAGAGTACAGGTTATATTTGATTACAGTATACATTTTAGGAATTCTGTATGAGCCATTGTCTACGGCATTGACAAATTCCAAAAAAATTTTATCTCCTTACTTTGCCATTATTGTTAAAATATTTAGGTTCGCTTTCTTTTCAAGGCAAAGAAGAAAAAAATAAACATAAGATTCAAGTAGAAAATTATCATTTGTAAACACCAGCAATTGTACCTCAGCAAGAATTATCTCATGCGATAAACCTTCAATTTTAATTTTCTACCCCAGCAAAATGTCGAGTTATACTTTTTTACAACATACAATTATTAAGCCTTGCAGCGAGAGATACCAGTGGCCCTCGAGAGGAAAAACCGTATGGAAGCTATGATGTAGACCACATACAACGGGCGATATAAAAGGTACAAAAGTTCATGCATCATACTGACAGACAGACTAAAATATAACTCATTTCTTAAGGAATGCAATCAGTGTTCCTCCCCCATAGATAATTCAAATGGCCATTATTTTCAGTCCACTTCACCTCAAATAAAAGTCTTAATTATCAGATTGAAAAATTAATGGTCTTCACCTGTGTCTACTGTATAAAATACTGATTAATAGCCAAGCAAATCAGCCATTAATAGACTTTTAGCTGAATAAATAATAGAGGCAATGGGGGCACATATTTGCAGAACCTGCTAGCATAAAATGTTTATAAAACTTTCCTCTGAGCCGTATTTGATGTCGGGGAGTAATAAAAATGAAAATGTTTATGACATAAGTCTACAAAATTTTTTTTCCGAATCGCTTACAACTGGTAAAACGATGCAAATTTTCAATGCTCAGGTTTGTAGACAGAGGAAGCAGCCAAAAACATGACTTTTGTAACTTGTATAAATCACATAACAAATAACGTGACATAATTATAATGCAAGATCTCAAACGTGTCAATCTAGTAAAACTATGTACACTCCTCCCCGGATATATCGATATCGCTTATATCGATATCCCGCTTATATCGATACCTTTTTTCCGCACCAAATTAATAGACCCTCATGTTGATTGTTCCGCTTATATCGATATCCTGCTTATATCGATGCTATTTTCTCGCACCAAAAATATCGATATATCCGGGGACAAGTGTAATGATCGAGGGTGATTTTAATGCAACTTTGTCCAAGCAGTTGACGCTGTTTGAACCCTTTTTTTTATCATTTTAATTAGTCAATCCTCTTTTTATCCGCTTAACTGACTTAAGCCATTAGAAAGTAGATGCTGCAGATAAGATTTCTTCGTTGTGAAAATTGCCGTTGCCTTTTTCAGTTATTGTCCATTGCTTTTTTGCTTTAAACGTTGATAATGCAAAACAGCTAAGAACGACTTCCTTTAGTTTGCTTTTAGTTTGGGAAAAAAGACAGTTGTGTCAGCTTGAAGCTGAATCTCATGAACTTACGTTCCCACTTTGCAAATCAGATAAGTGGCAAATTACCTTAACTCATAACAGTTTAAATGGACATACCCTCTTGCCATTTAGATTATTTAATTACCTGTTGCACATGTAACAAGCATTGATTATGTCGACTTAAATATTCATCACATTGACTTGTGAAGGGGCAATTTCCTTTGAATCTAAGATATTCAAAAGATAACAGATACCTAAACAGACCCTCACTATATAATTAAATTTAGCAAACGGTTTTAATCATTTGTTTTCTCATAAGATTTAATTTTACTTGATGAGTCTTTGTTCGACCATATTAAGTGTATGAGTTTCACTATGAATTTACTAATCTTTCAGAAACTGCAAGAAATTGGCACTCGAATCGGCCAAGAATTATTTTTGTGATTTTTTGTAACTCTGAGACATTACTTTTTAGACGCCATCTAGCAGTCTTTATAGAGGCATACCCATAACGTACCCAAAATATGGTAACCAAAATGTACTGAAACAAAGTGTGCTGCCACCTACATTTAAAGCACTTCCACATTTCTCCACAACGTGCACAAATTAAAACAGGTAAGCAACACAATTTTACGAAGTTTACCAGCAACCAATTACAAAAAATATAAATGAATTCCATCTGTAATAATTGAAGTTCTTGTTTAGAGTCGATAGAAATCCACGTTCAGAGCAGGAGAATCCTATAATCTTAAAACAATAAAACTCTCACGCTGTGTTAGATCTATTATTCGCTTCAATAGCACAGCAGGATATATTTTGTTCTCAAACGCTTACAATTAATAGATTTTCTTTGTCTACTGCCGTTTAGCCATATTGTCTTTTTAATAAATGATGAAGTTTAACATGTTCGCCCTTTTTTAGAGTGTCCAGAGTCAAAAACGAACATTACAGTGTCCACAGCAAGTATTGCATTTATTGGAGGAACTGTGTTAGACGAACTACCAAGGGTACATTGCAATTTGTACGTTGATAAAAGTCTGAAAGCCCTTAAGACGAAATTTCGTTGATTTCACTTACTTTTAATAAAAATAAAACACCTTTAAAAAACAATTTGAAGAAATGTGAGCTTTACTTGGAAGTGTTACTTTATTCTTTTTGCCTTTTTCATTCTTCGCAGGGCACTTTCAGCAAATGTGCTTAAATTATTCTGCAAGAAAGTATGACATTCGAAAGCTATTGAATCTAAACCTGTTACAAGGAACTAATTCAGCCGAACAAAAAGAATGATAATGTTTCAATGTTTCAGTTATCCTTTTGGCCACAACACACTATCGTGATGGCACTGTAAACTGCAATGAGGAATCAATTACGGTAAAGCTCAGAAAACAACGACATTAAATCTTACAATTATCTTTTGAAAAAGGTTATAATATCAATTTTTTAATGCATTAATAGAAAAGTATTACATTTATAAGACGAAACGCAAAATTAACACAAATTTCTTTCCTCTTCTGAAAAGCAAAGTTCTTGGACACAGCCAATTATATTTATTCATGTTCAAGTACAATAACTGCCTCTGCCCATAAATCCTAACTGTATGCAATCACCCATGTGGCAGTTAAATTGTGGAGAACCATTTAAAATTGTTTATGAAGGATACTGTGTACCTTTTATTTTAAAATTATGTTTCCCATATAAATAAATGTTATTTACCTATATGTGACACACTGGTCAAGGGTTGGTCAAAGTTCATTCATTTTCATCTTGATTTAAAAACTGCACAAATCTTTGGAAAGCTGCAGTTGCTATTGATATACAGTCAGACCCTTTTTGCACGGACCCCCGTTTGCAAGGACACCATGCCATCCCCGGACACTTTAGTTCAGAATTTAGTATAATCTAATGTATTTCACAGACACCATGCCATGCACGGTTCCCAGACATCTCAGTTAGCTCTATTCATGGACAAAGACCCCGAAATATTGAACATTTCCATCCCTTTCAAAACATGGTTTATGCATCAAAATGCATCATCGTCAACCATTATAAACTAAAATTTGGTAGTTTTCTTGACTAATACACAGAGAAAAAAGTTAATGCATGAAAGTGAGACTTTGTCATTGTTTAATTTACTTAATGACAACATCACAAGTCAAAATATAATTTTGGGATGCACATGATTGCTGTCTTCAAGGATATACTTTTATCACTAAACCCCTATTGCAAGGACCCCATGCCATTCTTTGACATTTGAGCTAAAAATCTAAAGTGTCCTTGCAAAAGGGGTTTGACTGTATATCCCTTCTAAAAGTATGAAATTGACACCATGCATTTGTAGCTTTTTATCTTTTTATTCAACATTCATATTTGGAGAATGTTTATCATCTCCAATTCATAATGTAATGCAAAATTCATGATGCAGGTTCTCACATTCACAACCGTGGACTGAGGGGTTGTAAAACAATTAGCACTGAACTTTTCCAGGACCTTG
>JBCAUI010513481.1:0-12371 GCA_038406195.1 Haplosyllis anthogorgicola | reverse complement strand
CTATGGCACTTCCGGTTGGTCATTAAGGAATTCGTTCAGATTATTTTGTCATTACGAAATTTACATCCTACACCCTGCTGTGGTTTCATATTGTGCCCTCCATATTGCCTTAACTATATACATTTTGGTTTATCTGTGTTGTACGCAGCAACCTTGTTAATATAGTGCGACCATATCACCAAAATCACCAGACCGAAACGGCAAATATCTGGGAGACTGAACTGAAATACACAGATCTATCCTTTCTTAATATGTCTAATTTGTCTAACCTGCCTAATTAGATAGAATAAAAATGTACCAAAATATACCAATTTTGATATGACATTATGTTCAGTGCATGTAAGTTGAACCTTTTCCAGTAAAACTACCATATTACACAGTTTGAATGTACTGAATCTATGCATCATTACCAAAATTAGCACATCTAATTAGACAAATTAGACAAAATGAGTCGAGGTACGAATTAAGAAAACCCCATTTGTTAATCTTTGTTGTCTAATGGATCTTAGCGTTATGGGATCAGCGCTACGATTTTCATGAAGTCTTGCACAACTTTTTCATTTCTTGTGTTCTGCACCTCAATTTTGACCTGCCTTTTTTCATAGCTGCCTAATATTAGGCAATAAATAACCACGTACACAGTAAACAATTACATTTACGCATTTCGTACATTCGTCAACTGTTTAATCTAGACTAATTGTATCGTATAGTCATCTGACTTCTCGTTTTGTTTTCATACATTTGTCATATTTTGGCGTATTTTCCAATTTCGAATGCTTATACATTTATAATAAAGTTATGTTTTTAAAATTAATCTGCATAATTTTTAAAAGCAGTTTATTGACCACGAATCTGACTCTGTAAATAGTAGGCCTAACCGACTAAGTGAGCTATTACCCAGGTAGGAAAGTATGTCTTACTGAATTTGCTCGCATCAATCTCGTACGGTACTAAGTTGTTTCTCCAATAAGCTCTCTCGTCTGCCATGGCAGCTCTTTTCTTTCTTACACTGCAACAATGAATGAGAAGAATGTCACCATGGTCTAAGGTATTGATAATATCTCGTTAAAAACATAGAGACCAAATTATCTATGAAAAAGTTTAAGGCTCCGCAACAACTGAATTTCATCCTGAGCTAATAGTGGTGGGACCCTAAATTTTTATCATAATTTCATGATCTCATCTCCTGAAATTATGACCATTCTCTGTTCACGCAAAAAGCACAGTGTGCTCTTTAAGGGTCTCCATAGACAGCATGTATGTGTACAAAAGTATATAAGGCAGATGGAGACAATGTCTAATTGAACTGATTATGTTGAAACAATAAAAAGGTGGCATAGGCGTACATCTATATCTGAGGCGTTTACATAAGGACAAAATGAAGACCATTTAAGCCTACGGATGAGTCGAAAATAGTAGTTGCATGGCAGAAGACACAGAGCAATAAATTAATCTAATCATACATTCCTAAAACACAAGTCTAAGGACGAGAAATGTCATTTGGATACTGAGTGACCAATTTTCCTTTGATCACTGTAATCGTCACGATTCAGTAAATCTGTGTTACAAGGCGAGATCGTCACTTCGTAGGTGATGATAACACGAAATGGAATTGTTTCGTTTCCAAGAGATCCAACATTAGTAGATTGTAAATAGATTGGATATATTCAGATACTCACGGCCATGCATATTGCACAATATCCAATTCAACAATACTGGTCCCATAGTCAGCTGGGTCTGAAATACATGTATTATGTGTGTTTGTTATTCTATTAGATGTGTCATACAGCTCGTGAAATTCCTATCATTTTAGAAATGTAGAGAACAAAAGAGAGAACGAAAGAATGTCACGCCGTGTTTTTAATACGCTATTGTCCCAAAATGACAGGAATTTCAGCCTCTGGATACGATAGCACGGCGTCTAATTCTATTGTTCTAAAATTTATCTGGTTCTAAAATTTACATTCTTTGAGATAAATAATTTTGTCGCCAGTAACGCAACACAAAAGATGCATAAATCATTTGAAATTCTTATCAGCACATGAGTTCATGTGATGAATTAATACAAATAATTTTTACCGTGACAAAAATTTGACAACTTGCATTAACTATCATTGTTGTAGTTATAGTTGGAATCAAGCGTCACGGTTTTTACAAGAAAAAGCTTATTATTAATTATTTATCTAAACGATTGTACAAATACGTATGTGAAAATTTGTTTGACATGTATAAACCATACTCTGAACTTTTTAAAGTGGGAATACTTGAAGAAAGAAACAACTGATCATTAAATTTATATCAATTTTATTTCAAAAGAATGAAAATAACCCAGCGTGAAGTGCAATTGGAATAAAATTGTTGGGGGACCTTTAACTTTTGATAGTTATTTAATGATCTGTATCATATTACAAAGGATAATCATTACTCAATACTTACCAAGAGGTCCGACTGCCCCGGTCGGTCGATCGAAAAGACCAGTGTCTGGAGGACCTGTAAAATAAAACGTCATTAGTTTCTAATGCAAAGATTAAACCTTTAAAAAATTTAACCTTTGAATGGCATTGACTTCTATTTTGACCTTAAAACCTCTTTATGTCGTTACCAGTGCTATAAAAGTGTTATAACCTTGTTGCTCGAATTCAGCAAGCAAATACGTGTTTCTTGTCAAGTATAACTTTTAGGGTTGAAAAAGAAATCGAGTAGACAAACAAATTTAATCAACATACTTGCCGCCTCCAGAATCTCATCTATTGTTTGGCCATTAATGCGTGAAATCGTCTGGAAGAGAAATTCCCTCTTTTCTTATTACAACCATCAAATAACTACTTGAAATCGAAACCAGATAACAATAATTGTTCTTATGATTAATACAAGAATGCCTTTCAATCGAAGGCCGGACCGCCCTCTACGCAAATAGTCATTAAAATGCCATAATAATTTAAACATTGAAGAGATCATGAAAAAATAACAAATTCAATATCAATGACCTTGACCTTTAAATGACTTTGACCTTCAATGACCTTGACCTTGTATATTGCTCGCAGATATTAGAACATATGATAATAACAGATAACTGTAAAATATGGACATTTTTATTCCTGTGACCTTGAACTTGACCCAATGACCTTGGTACACAAACTTGACTTAGATATTTTAAAGATGTTCCTCCATGCCAAATATGAAGTTTCTAGGTCAAGCGTTTCAAAAGTTATAGCCCGGATAGACAGACAGACAGACAGACAGATACACAGACAAACACACATACAGACTGTGTACACAGACAGACACGACTGAAACATAACCGTCCCGCACACGCGGCCGGTAACCAACCCATTGTGATCAGTGTTAATCTAACGGAAAGGCGAATCTTCACACAATGATGCAAATATCTCTTTTGCTCAAAGAGTGTCACGACTAATTTTTCGACTTAATTGTACTTAAAAAATTGTCAAATTTGCCTAATTACCAAGGCAAATTTGTACGATTGTAAGATGACTTTATGGCTTATTGAAGGAAAAATTTAAGGTCTACAACTAAAATTAATAATCTTAATACTAATAGTATGAAGACAACTTTACAGACACAATACATTTTATAAACCAAAACAAATTGAGATAACTATTACAAAAAGTAGTTACACATTTAATGAAATTCCAGACCTCTCTGTTTGTCATTAGAATTTGGTAAATTATTTGGGACAGTTGTTTCTTATTTTGCATTTTTTTTTACTTTGACATAGTTGTTGTCTCAGTACCGAGTAATTTCGGCAAAGAATTAATTGTAGAATTAAAACAACGGAAACCTATCTTTTTATGGCCCTAATTTATGAAACTAGCAAATGGAAATAAAGACATTTCTTTCGTTGTTGAAATTTAAATATATCTATAGACGTCCAGTATTTCAAACCATATTTCAAGAAACATACAACAGAGGAGAAAAAATCGTATTAAAACAAAGGAATTTCACTGTGTGCATTCATGCGCATCAACAGCAGTGGTGGGAAGGTCAACTGTGGAATTCTTTAGCCAGATAAATGAAAATTTAGGGGTTGAAGAAATTAGAATATTTATTGTTACTTGTTAAAAAATAATAAAACATTGACACCATCACGTACCACAAATGCAACAAATCTTATCCATAGAATGACTTTCATCTTGTAGTTGGCTGTTTCTTTCTTACATTTGACTGAAAGGTGACTGTAATCCTACAGTTAGTGCATAAACTATTGAAACACCAATGTCTTTAAATATCATGTATTGCAGTATTTTTGAATGTGTCTTAATTTTTTTGAAAATATCCTTGGATATCTTCCTGGTATACATAAGTCTCTAAAAGTAAACACATTTGGGTCTTTGGAATTTTTGCTGAATCTTTAAACCACTTTTTATATATTCACCATATAGGGTGCAAAGTATTATTCAAACTAGTTCACTAACAGTTATTAGTGCATAGACCACATAACGTCAAGGAATAGTTATTTTTATTTGTAGGTTGTGGGTATCATTTTAAACAAGAATACCTTCCAATCAAAGGCCGAAGGCCGAACTGCCCGCTTCGTAAGTAGTCATTAAAACGCAAATAGTAACTAAAATGCAAAGAGTAATTAAAACATGTAAAATTACAGATATCTAGAAATTTGACCTTCAAATGACCTTGACCTTCAAATGACCTGACCTCATTTACTTTTCTCAAACATCATAATTTTGATGGGTTTTTTTGCTATCACCTTGAACTTGACCCAATGACCTTGATACTCAAACTTGACCTAGATATCATAAAGATGCACCACCATACCAAAAATGAAGTTTCTAGGTTAAGCAGTTCAAAAGTTATAGCCTGGACAGACAGACAGACAGACACACAGACAGACACACAGACACGACTGAAGACATTACCTTCCCGCATACGCGGGCGGTAATTACCTTGTCTTGAGTGAAAAGTATAATGGTATAAAGTCACATAGAATTCAGAGCTCTCTTAGTAATTTTATCTTTAGTGCACAGTTTATTCGTCATTATATCAGTCTTGACCTTTGCCACCAGTGTATGCATCAATTCCTGATAGTAACTCTCTCAAAATGAATAGGCCCTCCAAGTTCGAGATTCAATACATTTCTACGCAACTGAGGTACGTAATTTTTAAGTCACAAGTATTGGTTATTTTACAGCTAACAGAATAAATTTACTTCTAAATTAGACATATATATAATTAGACATACAATATTAAACAAGAAACCCTTTACTATCAACTGTGCACTTACTTAACTATCGGGTGCAATTCGGTTGCGATGGCCTAAACATTTGAATCCAATGATTGTCAATCTTGTCAGCAGACGAAAGCTGGGGTAAAGTAATCACTTTGGTGAACAAAAAACAGTGCTGACTATTAAAAGTGATGCTTGCGGTTATGCTTAAGGGCATTTTGTCTGTCGGAATCAATGAAGATTTGCCCGTCCACACGAGGACTCAACTAACTATTAGTATTTTCATTTTCAATGAAGATAAAAATTGTGGTTGAAAGAAATATATTTATATTGGTCTGTTACATAATTATATTTTAGACAATTTTACGTGTGTACATGTACATATGCGTATGTTTAGGTGTGTTTCATACTCTTGTCCGACAATAAAATTGATTTCAGTTCTTGAGGTCACAAGTTCTTGAGGTTACGGCACATTTGACACGATCGAGGCCATTGCTCTCTGACCACCGAGCTGATTCTGCATCGACCTTCACCGACCCATTTCGCACATCTCGTGTCTGTGTCTGTGCAATCCACGGGAAAATGGTTCACAACATGAAGAACATGTACATTTTATAATTTGTTGCACAGTAATTTTTAGACGTATATTAACACAGAGTGTAATTAGTTTGTTTCATATTAGATAATAATTTCAGAAGTTATTCTTTAGAACAGGATTATTTTTGGAATTACTATAATGTGCTCTTTTCGTTGCTCAAAGTAGACCCAAATTCTGATTAACAAAACTTAACCAACTGGATTACATAATGATATAGCCTTTGAGCCCTTGTTATTCATTGTCCCAAAAAAAATTATTGGTTTCATATTTGAAACAAACTTCATAAAATATTGTACAAAAATGCATAGCATATTGAATTTGGGGCCATTTAGGTGCCGCCCGCTTATTCAAGGTTTTTCCACATAAAATTCTGTCAATTAATTAGGCTAATTAGGCAAATTAGCATAAAAAAATTAGGTTAATTAGGCTAACTAGGTAAATTAACCAAATTCGACGGGCAAAAATTAATTGGGGAAAACGTGGCGGCCGCCTGAGATACTACCGCAGTCCAATTTATCATCACAAATTTTTGATAAAATGATTTGTAATATTAGACTCTATTACAAACTAACATATTTCCCTGTACGTGGTAAAAATCCGTTTAACACTTACTGTCAATGAGAGTTTTTAATATTTCAATCTCTACTAAAATCTACCAAATCTACCTAACTTTCCAGACACATAAACTGTCTGATTTTTAAACTGATTTTTGTCTCAAGATAATTTTCAGTTTAGGTTGATACTAAGTTCAGTCCAATGGTGGAATATTGACATGTCTGGAAAATTTGGTAAATTAGTTAGATTTGGTAGATTAGGTAAACGAAATTAATAAGAAAAACCTAGAATATATTCGTTCAACGCACTCCCCACCACATTGCCCGTGTCTGCACGCCGCTTCCGACGTTTCCCGGCACATTGCCCGCACATTCTCTTACAGCTGTACGCAACTTCAGGTTCTGTTGCACAGAGGTCTGTGTATTCGTAACAATTTGGCCCAAAATCACGACAGCCTGTAATCAGAAATATACTCATGATGAATTATCTGATAATAGGTTGTGCAACACCTAGCTTACCGATTTAATATTTTCTTATTTGACAATCTATTTCAATCCATTTCGCACATTTTCGTATGCTTATACCAAAATATCTCAGCATGATGGCCAGAGTACTCAAAATAATAATCAAAACAAATCCGTCACAAATTCTGAAATTCCTATCAGTTTTAGGACAATATCACATCAAAAGCGCAGCGTGAAATTCTTTGGTTTTCTCTTCTGTTCTACGCGTTTGAAAATTAACAAGAATTTCATGATTTGAGGCCTTTTCATTATGCGGCAATAAAAAATTCAAGTGGTACTGTTGTTTAACTCAAAGTGCAAAACAATGGCACTTCATGTTGGGCTATTGATTTAAACAAAACCTCTGTATGAAACTGTATTGTTCCAAAATTGATTAAATGCTGTTCCTCTGCGGTGACAAGTGAAAGCTTATTGTATTAATGTTACTGTTACCATCTGGCCCTGGCGGTGGAGCCGGTGTGGGTGCCGGCCCGGGTCCTAGACATCCGCACATTCCCTGACAGTTTTGAACCACCTGCGGTTCAGTTCTGCAGTCATTTTCATAGTCGTAGCAATTGGGCCAAGTGTCTTGGCAGGATCCTGCAAAAGACATAACGAAGTATACAGAGCATGAAAATTCTCTTCATCAAGAGCACAGTATGAAATTCTTTTCCTTTCTCTTTTACTCTGTACATTTCAAAATTAATAGAAATTTCAGGAACTGACAGGCAAAATTAATTATGCAAAAGTCTAAGATACCCAAGACACTGAAGTTTGTTTTGTACGTTTCAAATCACCCAATGTATTTGTCACTCTATGGGGAGAAGATACCGTCCTCTATGCATGCATGGTATTCGGACCGCGCTCCTTCAAAAACAAAGATATACATTGTGTGTTCTCTATTTAGGTGCTACAAGGCAACTTGTCCGAAAAATATACTGTATTAAAAATTATGTAAATTTATGTGTCATGTTTTATAAATATACAATGGTTTAATGTCATGTGGTAATTCAAAGATAAGAATGCAAGTTTCCCAAATGAATACTTGATATAAACAGGGGTGTGATACGACAGTAAATACTGCCTAATTAGGCAGCAATATGGTAACAATGACTACATTTTAACGCGGGCCAGTGGAGAGAAATTGACATCAAATTTTTAATTTGCAAACATCATGGAAATGTGAACAAAACTGGACATTCCCTTGTATAGATACGGATCTAAAGTAGTTAAATATTGTGTACATGCACATATCTACATTTAATTGTGCAGCTACTCTCAGAAAAATAAGAAATATAATTTACAATCTTTGCCTTGGCAAAGAATCTAAATTTTATTTTACATTTTCCTGTTTGCAGATTGAAAATTTGAGTTGTCCGTGTTCGCAATTTAAGAAAGTATTGACTTTTTCCTCAGTATTGAGCAAACTGGTTCCTCAGTATTGGTATTTCCATTTCGCACCCCTGTTAAATCACCGGAAATGTTTACTAGCATTTTTCGGACAATTTGTGCAATAGAGAACACCCAATATATTTGTTTTTGAAGAAGCACGGTCCAAATATCTCTCACAATATCGAGAATCCCTATTAATGACCTATGGAGCATGTAAGAGGGCGGCATCTTCTAGTGCGAAATTCCCACAGAGTGACAAATATAGTATAGTAGCCGGGGCCCAGGGGTTCCTAGAGCGGGGCTCTTTCAAGATATTCAGTTTTACACCTATTTGTATTTTCTAAATCTGAAAATGAAAATTAGAGATAAGAGCTACAACTATCAGGCTACATGACTATATTTTGAATTTTAATTTTAAAGTAATATAACACTCTGAAAAGTCAATTTTAAATTTTCACCTTTTTTCAGGTGTGTTTATAGTGGGGCCCCAAACTTCCAATTCACTTTTGCAGATCTTGTTAACATTTTTTATCCATTTCTTTTGCAGAAATATGCTATTCATAGATAACTGTTAGTTGTCTACAAAGTTTTGTAAGTTTTTTCCAAGTTTAAAAATTTCCCTATGGGAATTTCCATTGATTTTTAGGGCCCCAGAAATAGAGAACTTCAGGCTGCCATGTGGGATTTTCTGCAAAGTCTCACTTCAGATCATCAGAATATCAACAATATGGCAGCTAAAGACTAGACATTTTAAAGGCCTTTAGTATGATCCTTTAGCAATGCATTAAAATTAGTTTTGTGTCAATTGCTGTTTATGCCTTAAAGCAGTAATCAAACCAAACATTGTGTCATTTTTTTTGGAAATTTCAAAATGTCACTTTTTCACCAAAAATATCCATTTCAAGCTCTTATATCTCACAGCGGTTTTTAGTGGCATTGCCTTTTTTCACAAAAGTTACACTAAATGATGATACAATTTAAATTTGACATCAATTATGCAACTTGACAAAGGAATTACAATGCTATGGCCATTTGTTCTTAAGGGCCCACTATGGGGGTGGGCTGCACCCTGGGCATCCATACTATAATTGATGTCAATGTTAGTACAGCTATTATTTCAGCTAGTAGACAACCATCTCAGAACTATCATAGTAGTCTAGATAGTGAGTCCAACTATAGTTTTGTTTTTGAAGTAAAATTATTTTTTGTTCAGAAATGTATGAATCTGTATTTGAACCTGAGACATCTCCCTTGTGAGGCCAAATCTATACCACTGAGTCATTCATCTTTTTGCTGGAAGAGATCTTCACACATACACTAAAGGTTTTTCCAAATTTTCCCTGCCTAATTCCCTGCCTAATTGATGGCCATAATAAACTATTTCTTGAGATCTAACTAGTTTTGTATATTCCAAAATGTTGGTAACAAACAAATTATTGATATTATTTATATGAGTAAGTAGTATATTTACTATTTTTAGTCACAGTGAAATATTCAAAAATTACATAAGTAAATAGAAATAGAAAAAGAAATTAGCCTAAATTAGGCAGATTAGGCAGGGCACGAATTAGGAAAAACTTCCATTATTTGCAAAGCAATGTGATCAATTAAAGTGTCACACCTGCTTGCACAAAGCAAATTAATCCAGCTGATAGCATGCAAGGCTTCCAAGCCAGAGGCCTGGGATCACTCCCCCACACACTCCAACCTTAATTTTTTGGTTATGTTTTTTTGTTTGAAAAAAATTAATTATTGCTTTTAATACCAATATAAAATAATTGACTGAATGTTATTTACTGTCATGATACAAGGTCAAATAAATTTGGGTTTAATTTAATATGTCTGTGTTGGATTGTCTCAATGGAAGTTAAGATCTCTGCTAGCAAAGAAATGAATGACCCAGTGGTAAAGATTTGGCCTGACAAGGAAAATGTCTCAGGTTCAAATACAGATACATGTATACATATTTTTATTTTAAATTATTATTTTATTTGATAAATACCACAACAGGCAACAGCTGGTGTAAATTATTAATGTTCTCATAAGGAATTTCATTCGTATTGGACGTTCTACAATGACAGAATTTCGTGCGCCAATTCCAATATGAAGAGGGTGAATCAACATGGCATCCCGAAAAGAGTACTTTATTTGAAGAAAAAACAGTTACTTTTTTCTGCTATGACATGTATGTACTTCTCAATTAGATCTATTTATATGAGGGATAGTCTATTATTAGCAACTTTCTAATCACTTGCAATGTGGTAAATACTAAGTATTAGAAGCAAGTAGTGCAGGCTTCTCTGATCAAAGAGAATAGTGATGTTCAGCTGAGCAATTAACAGAGAGTGGCAGATTAATGCTATATTTATCCCTTGTTTTGTTATGTCTAAAGAAAGAGGCACAGTCATTGCAAGTTTTACCGTGGTTTAAGTTGTTATTTGTTTGGGGGAATTGTTGAATTGATAAAATTTGATAACTGTGACAGCCTTCTGACTCCACTCCAGCATTCGCAATGATGTTCGCGTCCTCACTGATCCTGGACCACACACCACAAACTACATGTCATTGGTCTACGGTATTCCGTTTGAGGGAATCAGAGGGGGGTATAGGCTTCGGCTCGGGATTTATTCCCCGCTTCAGATTTATTCCACCGTTCAGCAGCTTTCTTCTGCCTTATGTAAGGTTGGAATTATTATATTTGTGTACCACCTGGACCTGGAATATTCATAGATCCAGTTGAACTCTTTTTCAGTAAGTTCAATGACGAAGTTTTCCATATGTAGAGCGGTATGGAAGTATTCAAACGCAAGTTCTGTTAAATGGAAGTTATTGCAATAAGGCAAACAATTCTTTAAACACAACTATTCATTGAACTACTTGTTACACGCATGAGGTACATTAGGTGTGTATTCCTCAGCTGCTGGTTTCAGATTGAGAGCAATAGAGATACTCAGCTAATGAGTATGATGCTAATGAATTAATGAATATTCAGTAATTAGGATGCAGCATGTCTGCTGTATGTTCTTTAGTCATGATGTTCAGGTGTGCAGTATGTGCGTGCATGCGCTCATATCTTATTTCCACTAATATTCCTAAATCTATACATTCAAATAAATTACAATAATTGGAAGGTTTACTGAGTTTGGTTATACATCGCATATTACAACATTCAATAAGCGTTTTTTCTTAATTTTAGTTACAAGCTTAAATTTTCTAACGATTTCTGTATGATAAAAAAATCAGAAATTTTTAGAAATCGTGGCCTTTTGCAATTTTTTAAAATTGTAACAGGGGCGGATCCAGGATTTCTCGTTGGAGGGGGCACCCCGGCACCTGGATGTCGTTGAAGGGTGCACCTTTTAATATTTTTTTTCCAAAACCTTATGAAAATGAAAGAAATTTGGGCCGTTGGAGGTGTCGGCGGTGCCCACCTTGGATCCGCCAATGGTGTAAGAATTTTTTTGTTTTTTTCCTGAAAATCGTAGACTTTTTGGTGTGAATAAATCCGAACCTGGGTATAAATACATAGTCGACCCACCCTCCCCCCACCCACTGGAGCTTATTTCAGTTCGTTGAAGGGGCGCCCATCAAGCAATGATAGATATCAAACAGAAGCACATTTCAGTGATTTGTAAATTTAAAAAAAAAAAATTCAAAGTGAAAAAGCATCATTGACTTTTGGTTAATAAATCACGCGTCAGACAATAAATCCTAAGTCCATCCCACTCAGTTCACAGCGCACATGCAACCATAAAGTAGAGTGTATTTATTAACTGTAAAACAGTGGCATCGGTAATTTACATGTATTTAGTAATTCTGCAGAGCGACTGTCTACTATAACATTGTTATTTCCATGTTGTTATAGGGTTTTACTCCTGGATTGATATTTTCCAGCGAGCTATCATCAATAAATAAGCATTTTACATCTTCACATCACTGTTTGCTAGTCCTCTTTGTCTAGTGTGTTGTTACCCATAATCATTCGTCGCGAAACATATACACCGCTGGAATGACGTCTGACATTTTGGCACCCAATGTGGGGCCACTGGACAAAGAGTGATCACCAGAACCAGAATCAATAGCTCAGAAACCATAAGAATTCATCCCTTCTCACTTCCTT